>JAHWFP010213594.1:949-33688 GCA_023313725.1 Lithobius niger
CAAAGAGTCCCAACAGCAACATTAATGATTTCTGCCCATTGCTCTGCAATAATAATTGCTCTGTCGACGAGAATACTGCAGTATCATAAAAATCGGGTTTAAAAGGCCCTGGTCGGTATTAATACCTACATTTTAAGCTAGACAAATTGAAAATCGGTTCATTGGTTCGATCTCTAGGTGAGAGTAAAGGTTTTAGACCATTTGGCTTTCCGTGTCAAGAATATTGTAGTTACGTTAAATAGCCCGCGAAAGGCCCTAGGCCTTGTCAATGTCCAGACCTACGTTTTAAGCTATAGAACTTGAAAATCGGTTCAGTGGTTCGGTCTCCAGGTGAGGGCAAAGAGTCCCAACAACAACAACAACAACAACAACAACAACAAGAAATGGCCATGCTGTGGACGCCGAACGGTTCAATTGTTGTCATTAAAATTTGTAATGCGGTGAAATAGTTATGACACGACCCCAAATACCGAATTTCGTTGGTCTATGTCAATTTTGGGCGAAACTATAGGAGTTCAAATTTTGACGTTTAACACGGAAGTTCATGCTGAGGCTTACATAAGGACCGCGGGCGGTCCTTGATAATGTGCGCATTTTTCTACTGCAGGATAAATATTTATCCTACAACTTACTAAGAGTGTTTAAGAAAAAGTGCTGTTTCAGATGACAAACGCTAATTTTCGTTCACTTCGCTCACTCAATCAGCGCAACCTCAGAAACGTGACCACCACCACAGCTGACCTCCATGAACTACACATCAACAGAAACGCCACGGTTTGAACGCAAGTTAGGTCTACACAAGACACTGTTCGTGTTTTAGCACAAATAAGGATGGAACCAGCTGATGACTTTCCATTAACACTATTTTAATGCTCGAATATTGCTGGTTGAAATGATACAAATGCAAACGTAATAATATTATTGGCACCCTTTACTGGTGTCAATATATTTTCTACACGTAATTTAGTACGCTTCGCTCGTTCCGCCGCGCCTCGCTGCGCTCGAGGAGATTTCTTGTTGCAATACTTATGCGAAGACGGACAATTTCACGCCAAAAACAAACAGTCAAATGATCAAGCAAATGATCAGTGAAGTACGCGTTTATCGTAAAGGCCTCTCCAGACAGAAGAAAATTTCGTGCGAAGCTGTGCGTAACTATGTGCCTACAAGGTCAACATTGCAGCAATCGTGTGGTCGGTGTTGCGTTAAGGACGAATATTGAAGTACACCATACTACGTCTTTTTTACACCATACTACGTCGGCGTGCAGCCGCGAGCAGCCAGTCTGGTTAGGGCTTAACGTTTCAATTCGTAAACAAACGGTTACTGCGCCTACGCTTTCTTTTCTCTTTATTTATACTCATTTGCCACATTTAATAAGATTCACCAGATTCATTTTCACTACTGAATAAATATTTAGCCTACTGCTTAATTACTGTATTTAGAAAAAAGTGTTGTTTCTGATGACAAACGCTGATTATCGTTCGCTTCGCTCTCTCAATCAGCGCACACATTTCCTCAGAAACGTGACTGAATCATTGCAACACCGAGAACCACACATCACATGTCATTTGTGTTAGTACCACACTTTACATGGGCTTTTTTGTTTCACTTTTTTAAGAATTTTTTTTCTTTACGTCCTGCTCAGTGAAGATTTTTCCATCGGTTCCATCGGTATTTGAATTCCAACCTTGGTCTAGAATTTAGATGTTGTTCTCGTAGATAGAGTTGAGTCTGTAGATGAGAGGAAGGCAACACGAAATTCACGAAAAAAGAATTAGTTTATAACTTTTTATACGAATTTAGTCTATTTTCAATCCCGTAAATCCCGGATAGCCAAAGTCTCGGGTTATTCGGGACTAAAAAATGACCGTGATCCCGGGATTGGATGCCCTAGCCGCCACTAGTTGAGTGTGCCTTTTAACTATAACGAACTTAGGCTTTAACTGATTTCAGCCTACCGGTGTAAATTCTCCATGCGGTGGAAATCTTTGCAAATCGTTGGAATCAGGTTTCTTGCGTCTGGTAACGAAGAAAACTTCAACATTATAGTGTGGGAACGTGTCCTTTATGGAGCAAAAGTGCCCTCAATAACGTTCATTTAGACGCACGCTAGTGTGCCGCCGCAAAGTAATAGTAGATCATCCGATTGTAGACATCCGATTGTTAGAAAAGGATTGTTGATGAAAAAAGGCGGCCTCTCTAGCAGACTGCGTCTTTTAACTGAAGCAAGCTTATACCCAATTTCAGCATACTAATGTAAATTCCCCACACTGTAGAAATCTCTGCAAATCGTTTGAATCAAGGTGTCGGGGGTCCAGTAACAAAGAAAACCTCAACATGAAAATGTGGGAACGTGTTCTCTATGGAGAGAAAGTGTCCTCAATAACGTTGATTTGTGTTACTAAAAACTAGTCCGCAGGCTCCCATGTTAATTCTCATAGGGTATAAAGACACCTCTACAGCTCATTAGGGAACGTTGCCAGATATAAATTTCGGCAGACAGGTAAAGCGTCATATGGGGAAGTGCCTTTTTCTAAAATGAGGGTTGTAGTTAGAAGCACGTGGCTCTGAAATGGCTTGTAAATGCTAAATTATTGTTGTTAACTATTGCATCCAACAGTAGATTATAACCCAGTGACGTGTACACCGTAGAGTCAGAAAGTCTTAAAACCATTGCTGAATTGGGTCCAAAGTTAAGCATTTTGCATATTTTAATGTGGATTTTAAAATATTTTTCAACTTTTGGGGGGTATCCCCTAAGACCCTCCCCCTCTCGGTTGCGCCATTAGTAATGTTCTTTCTCCCCCCCCCCCCCCCACACACACACACATCCGTGTAGGCACCCACCTGTCCTGCTGTGCCAGGGGTCCACCCTAGTCTGTACATGCCACTGTTATAACCGTTCTTAAGTGTTAAACGCTTATCGTTTCAGTACTTAACTGTCAGAAAACATTGTTGTTGCAAATAGGTGGTTCACTAGGTGGTTCACTAGGTTCACTAGGTGGTGCATTAGGTGGTGGCGGTGGTGGGGTCAAATAGGTGGTGGTAGGTGGTTACTCTTTGCCCTTCTTATGTGGTTCTCGCCGTCATGAGCGGTCGTAACAGGTGGCTGTGAATGCATGTTTACGTATACCGTCAGTGTGTATTGCAACCACGCCACTGAGTGCGCTCTGCGTGGGATGCAATGAACCCCCAGTGGAGGTTCGTGCACGTGAACTGTTAGTTGCACTTTGTCTCCGGAATCTCAGTAGGGGGTGTGATGACCCAGTGGCCAAGATTTTGAACGACTATAGGACCTTGAGTGACCGTGCATGTGCTGTTCTTGGAGAAGCTGGACTTGGCATCACCTTACTACATAGAGTATCGGACTCCTTACATGCTGTTGCATGTACTAGGCCTCTGAGTCCATGGACCTGGTGTCCTGACCTGGATGAAGTTTTTCAACCAGGAATCGGAGAGTGTGAGGTCTACTGTGACGCCTCATTCCTTGCCGGAGAGGAACTTGGTGGTATTGGTGTTGTTGTTCCTTCTCTGAAGATTGAGTGCAAGCGCCGGGTGCAGAGTGTAACGTCCAGCACAATGTGAATTGTTGGCGATTTCTGTTGCGCTGGATATTGCCATTGACTTACACCTTACATCTTTTGCTGTTATGACGGACTCGCTGTCGAGCTTCAAGCTCCTCCAGTCTGCATGGTCTAACCTTGAAGTTCCCGCTTGTGTTTACTGTTGGACGGAAGTTTTGGGTGGCGCTCCTCTCCAGTGTTGTCTCCTTTCGGTGGGTTAGGGGTCACGCTGGTGTTTGTGGCAACGAGCAAGCTAATGACCTTGCGCGGGACGCAACGCGTGTGGAATGCACGCAGGTTTTACCTGTGACTTTGGCTCGTCGTTGCCGTGTTTCTATACGGCGATGGGCGATCGGCGATTGCGATTGCACTGGCAATACGCGTGGGATTCGGCGCGAGACGGAAGGGCCCTGTATTTGCTACACCCCCGTTGTTCTGTCTCATCGAACATCGACAAGCTGCCATTTCGGGATGCTAAGATTGTGTCCAGGCTGCATGTTGGCTTTACGGTACTGCAGGCCAACAGGTTACAGTTCCGGTGGATTGAGTCTCCTTTGTGCTCGTGGTGTCAGGTGGCGGAAACTCCAGAGGATGTCCTGGTTGTGTGCCGGAAATTTGTTGACAAGCAGCGGCGTCTTGCCCCCGTGGATAGGACCCACTCCTGTGTTAGCGGACCTTCTGTCGCATTCTCACGGTGAACGGCCAGTGTCGAGGTTGCGTGCTATCGCGGCCTTTATTGTGGATATTGGGATGCATGTGTGACCCCCCCCCCCCTCCGAGAGGACGTGGGGCAACCGAGTACTAGTGTGGTGTAGTCATTGTGCGACGGTACGGCGATAGCTGAGTGAAATTGTGTTGTCGCGGTACGATGGGTTATATTTGTGTAGTTGTAGTTCTGGGTAGGTTGTGCAAGCTTTGTGAGTTTGATGTAGTTCCTTTTGTTTTAAGAGACAAGAGTATCTTTTATTGCAAAGGTCTGGTCGTTTTTTTTTTTTTTTTACGGTAAACGAATCCAAACTGAATTATCTGCCCCACGACGATAAAAGAGACAATTTTGCTGGAAAGAAGATTAGGAAACAATGTCCCGGCGAAAATGAAACTCGCCATTTTGCGTCGGTCGAAAAAACCAATATGCAAATAATCCGCTTCAATTAGTTAAAAAAGGTTAAAACGTTTAACGAGCGTTAACCACTCCTGGTCATCTGCCCGAACCCCTAAGGCCCTATGCTTCAATTAGTGAATGATGGCAAACAATGGTTGCCGACGAAAATAAAACGCTTTCTTCTTCAAAGAGCAGCATGATGATGTCAGCTTGTTCGAGTTTACAACAATCAAAATGATTTGTGCCGATTGTTATTCGTAAAACACATTATTTATGCAATACGCCATTGAAAAATATTAGTCGTTACCAATCTGGATATGCTAACGTGATTTATTTTAGTTAACAATTCCAGCTTCATTGCGTGATTAAAATTAACCTTGTGAACGAGCGAAGCGAACGAGCATCAGCGTTTGGTAGCCAGTGCGCTAAAAATTGTTATTGAACAAACTTAAGCCTGTGAAACATGGGCATACAATAAACCAAACAGTGTCGATTTGGCTGATGTAACGGCTAATTGGGCAATGGCAAATGTGAAAATTAAGAATGAAAAAAATTATAGACATAAAGTACATTCAGACAAAAAAAGTAGAGGTGATGATTGGACCGTGGGATTCTTTGTGTTAACAGGCCTATGAAAGTTGTGATATCCACCCAAAGACCAAAACTGGTATAAGAGAAGCCGCCAAGTTTTCAAAAAGGTTCGGCCTTTGAAAGTACTGATATCATTCAACCAGGGAACGGCCGCCAAGGTTAATCGCACCGAATAATACTTTGGACGTTAAATGAAAACTTGAAGATTGCTACCGCTAGTAGCAATCTTCTAGTTTTCACTTAACTTTCAAAGTATTAGTAGGCACGATTAACTTGGCTAATAGGATTAACCTTGGCTGCCTTTCCCAGGTTGAATGATATCACTACTTTCAAAGGCCGAACCATTTTGGAAACTTGGCGGATTCGCTTATACCAATTTTGGTGTTGGGTGGATTTGTGTTACTGGTTAGCTACTACAACCTAGCTAAGGATAGGGCTCCCATGTTAATTCTGATAGGGTATAAAGTCGCGTCTACAGCTCTTTAGGCAAAGTTTAGGCAAAGAAAAAAAATTGGATTTCCTCAATTTGGACCAAATATATCTGATATCTACCCTAAAACAAAACTTGTTAAGGATTCCCGCCAAGCTTTTCGGCCGTGTGAAGTCGTGATATCAAACGCTAAGCTCTTTCGCCAAGCTAATCCCACCGAGTAAGAGTTCGAAGGTTGAATGAAATGCTTGAATTTTCCTTACTGCACAATTTTTAATTATTTCATTTAACGTGTGAAGTTTCAGTCGGTGGGATTAGCTTGGCGAAAGAGCTTGGCGTTTGATATCACGACTTCACACGGCCGATATAAGCTTGGCGGGAATACTTAACAAGTTTTATTTTGGGGTAGATATCAGATATATTTGGTCCAAATTGAGGAAATCCAATTTTTTTTCTTAGCAATTTTGAGATGGAAACACCAATCTAGTTTACTGGTCCATTTCTTCTTTTTAACTGCTTATGCATATAATTCATAAAGCAGTTATTGAAATACAGTCGGGGAGAAAAAGGGGCTTGCATCGTGAGCTATTGTTAAATGACGTCACTTCCCACTCCCGTCGTTTATTTGAACTGGTCGTTTATTTGAACGGGCCATGCCTATCACCTTTAGCGTCTGGCCAGAAGTGACTGAAATATTAGTCGATTTTTTATGATTCCTACGATTCCTAGGATTCTACGCGTATTGGCAATTCGGGTAATTATGTGGCTCCTGCTAATCAGGTAATTTTTGTATAATCGATTGTTTAGTTTAACAGTTTGTTGTAGATCAATTCGACAAACGTGTGAGACAACGGGATAGTGCATACTAGGTGCGTAGCTAACGGAATAAAGGCAGAATTATAAATTCATTCCACAATCACTTTCGATAGTAAAATAAACAATAGAGAGAACAAGTTTACTTTACGTGGCTTATGGGAAGAATAAGGGCTCCTCACCGTGGGCTAGAATGACATAAAATGATCAACTGAACAATATTTTCCCATAAAATTTTTGGGGCAAAGGCTTCGTTTGGCCGTCAGATAGCCGCACACTTTGCACTGACGGACGAGAGGCCGTTTTCTTCCCATGTTCCCAGCTGATATTTTTTTCCCCGTAAACAGTTCAAATAGGTGGGTTGTTATTGTCAGTTTCGTGCAGTTTTGTTGTTATTGTAGGTTAGGTTAGGTTAGGAACCGGCTTCGGCATTTCACACGAGGTAATGAACTGGTTGGGGTTTAGGGTTTCACTTGCCGGACTTTCGCCCAGTTTCATGTTTTCCGGCACGGCCCGGTGCTAAATTTGGACCTTCACCACGTGTGTTTGCCCCAAAAATGGAAGAGGAAAACATTACTCAGTAAGTAATTTTTAGTCCATTAAAAAAAAATCGGACGAGAGCCCGTTTTCTTCCCATGTTCCCTTTACGCACATGGCCCGAAATTCGAAAAAAGAGAAAAAAAAAACTACCTTTAATTTTCACGGAAGGCACTACAAATTGATCTCAAATTGTGGAAACTCGTTAAATCTTCATGACCATAACCTAACCAATTAAATGCCCCAGTATGAAATTCCAAACCCCAACTAGTTAACTACCTCAGTATGAAATGCCAAACTCCAAACTTAGCTAACCTAACTGACGATAACAACGAAACTGACAATAACAACCCGCCTATCGGAACTGTTTACGAAAAAAAATTTAAGGTGCCCTGTCGGCCCTGCGAGCAAACGCAAACACCGTATAGATGTACGGATTGTGGCGCTACAAATCTACTGTTTTAAGTCGTTTTAACACGTTTCCGCGCTCTAAAACGAACTATCTCTGTATTTAGAAAGTGTTGGAGCCATTTGAATCAATATCGTAAGGATATCGGGTACGTGCCTAATGTAAACTTTAGCCCAATAGAGAGCTTTGTCTTTGGTCTATGAAAATAATAATGTTGCGATTTTTTTTTGTAAGCAGTTTATGTATTTCTTTATGAAATTCTTGTTTTTTGTTGGCTTTCGTTAGATTTTGAGGACAGTATTTTCAAATGGTTAGTATTTCTTATTATTACGGCAGTATCTCCCAACAAACGCACGGATTTATTTAATGTTCAGTTTGGCATTGTTGCATAGTAACAAATGTTTAAAACAATGTAAAACAATCAATTTAGTCGTTTGGAGCTCCCTAACCCCTGAACCACTTGACCAATCGAAGAGGCCCTATGAAAAGGGCACATCTCCACACCAATACCTGTAAAATGAGCTAACAACCAGCTTTATCCACCGCATGGAAGAATTTATTTTCGTGATACAAAAAAGCGTTACCAGTAGTTAGTAGTAATCATATCAAAAACCAAAACTGGTGAAAAGAACGCCAAGTTACTAATGGTTCGGTCCTTCAAAGGAGTGATATCAACACACCAAAACATTCGCCAAGTAAATCGCACCGCTTAATAGTTCGAAGGTTAAATGAAAACTAGAACATTGCTATTTTCGATAGCAATGTTCAAGTTTTCATTTAACGTCCAAAGTATTATTCGGTGCGATTAAGTTAGCGAATGTTTTGGTGTGTTGATATCACTCCTTTGAAGGGCCGAACCATTCGGAACTTGGCGTTCTTTTCACCAGTTTTGGTTTTTGATATGATATCACTTTTTTTTTAATTGTGTATTAGACTCAACTCCACTGTGCAGATGTTTAATAACGTGCCACGTCAAGAAAAAAATTGGTTGTCAACACCTTGCTACTCTCTTTTGCATAGAGGCCGAACCATTCTCAACTTAGTCACCTCTTTATAGGTTTTTGGTTTCGTTTTAATTTTGATGTAATTTGTTTTAATTAGTTAGTTTAGGTGTAGTGATATAACTCCTTTGAAGGGCCGAACCACCCTCTTTTACTAGTTTTTGGCTTTGTTTATTTTGCTTTGTTTTAATAGTTTGTTTATTTTTCGTGAATTGTACGTGAAAAATTCTTTGGCAACGTTGGTTACATTTATCGTGATACACTAGTATACACGTTGTCATTGACCGAACTTCGGCCGTCCAATGAGAGACGATGCCGACATACAAACCATGGTTATAACAATATTTTCGTACTTACACGCCCTCCCACGCCATCCCCGTTACACCTCCATGCTCCAAACCACAAAAGGTACGCAGTTCGTATTGAACTTCACCCATTCGTCTAATTTCACAGCTGAAAGCCTTCCCGTTATCTCAGTATCGATGAATAATCACCCTATGGAAATTAACATGGGGATAAGCGAATTAGCTAGGTAGCTAGCCCGATAGTAACACATTTGCAACGTTATTGAGGATTTGATTTTGCATTGAAAGCAGCTTAGCTGGCATTCCTACACGAGTTAATTTATTGTCAGTTGGGTCATTGCTCTCGATTTGAACACAATCTAAGATTTTGTACCGCATTATTATTTTTATCGAAGTACCTCAAATGTGCCCAACTTTGCTTCAGGATATAAGACACTGGCGCTATGGTGTCGCGCTACAATGGTTTACAACCTCGACAATTGAATTGATGTGATGTTTGTTGCCTAACTTGGCACGACACACTAGCGTGTGCCTAAATTAGGCATAAATCAACGTTATTCACGTCGTTTTTTCAACAAGAAAACGGTAAGCTGTGTCACTAACAGCGACTTTTATGTTGTCGGGCGACCAAAGTTTACCGATCAAACAAATTTCAGCTTTTCTGTCGCATTGTTATTTATCCTAAGATGGCTGAAAACAGCCTCACTGCCTTTGCTGTAAAGACACAACGTGTCTAGTGGTCGCCATGCTCATATATATATTTTATCTGGATGTTATCGTTTTATCTTGGCCGGCGACACACTAGCGTGTGTCTTGATATCTAAATTCTGGACACAGGTAAAGAGTAGTATGGAGAAGTGCCTTTTTCTAAAATGGGTGTTGCAGCTAGAACTCGTGGCCCTAAAGTGGCGCGTAAATGCAAAATTATTGTTGCAACCATTATTTGTTTTGTTATCCAACAGTCTATTACAACATGCTTAAGTTTATTATAACATAATAGCGGAGTCGCTCGCTTCGCTCGCTCATTCCGCCGCGTCTCGCTGCGCTCGAGAAGGTTTTTTGTTGAAACTCGTACGGTATTGCTGACAAACACTCCTAGCAAAAATTATGAAACAAATGTTAAAGGAAGTGATCGGAATAATGTGCGTTTTTCTTAGTGCATCAGTTCATAATACAAGTGATAAACAAAACTAAAAATGGACAAATAATGTCATTCCAGAGTTGTATGTTAACATTCTGTATCTATACCGGTTAAACTTTTGTGCTGGGGCCACTGGACTTTTATCCATCGTAGAAAGTCGGTCATTTTCACTATGAATAAGATTTAGCCTATATTACTTACTAAGTGTATTTAGACAAAAGTGCTGTTTCCGATGATGAACGCTAATTTCGTTCGCTTCGCTCACTCAATCAGCGCAACCTCAGAAACGTGACCACCACCACGGCCGACCACCATGAATCACACATCAACAGAACACGCACTGGTTTTTAGTTTAAACAAAACTAAAAAAGGTCAAATAATGTAATTCCCGAGTTGTAATGTTATAATTCAGTATCTATACCTGTTGAACTTTTGGGCTGGGGCAAATGACCTTTTATCCAAAGTAGAAAGTCGGTCATTTTCACTATGAATAAATATTTAGCCCATATTACTTACTAAATGTATTTAGGAAAAAGTGCTGTTTCCGATGACGAACGCTGATTTCGTTTGCTTCGCTCACTCAATCAGCGCAAACATTACCTCAGAATCGTGGACTGGAATCAATATAACCACTAAGAACGACACATCACTTAAAATTTTTGATAGCACTACGCTTTACATGGGTTTTCTTGTTTCACTTATTTTAAGAATTTTTTCTTTACGTTCTGCTCAGTACAGCATTTTCCATCGGCTCTCTTTCTGATGACCCCTAACTTGGCGAAACAACTGCAGAACGTCAAGTGACAACGCCACGGTTTGAAGGCAAGTTCGGCCTACACAAGACAATTACTCTTATCCAAACCTGCTCGAGTTTTAGCACAAAACTTTACGTAAACACTAATGCTCGAATATTGCTGGTTGAAATGATACAGATGCAGACGTAAAATATTGTTGGCACCGTTTACTGGCGTGAATATATTTTCTGCACGTAATTTGGTATTTAGTATTTAATTTTTTTCTGTCTTTGTGTTACTGCTAAACAATTATTCTCTTGTCCTGGATGTGTCAGTATAAAGACTTTCAATGAATGACTCCAAGTTTAAAACGGGTAATAAAATAGTACTGCGAAAAGCTACGCGTCTTTACTGATTGTTACTGAGAACAACAATTTAGTGACTCGCTCCTCGTTGGTTCGTTGACGCCATACTATTGTTGATGGACGTTCCAGATAATTTCGAAAAAAATTTGACAACAATCATGACGTCATGTATTGTTAAGGCATTGTTGGGTGATTGTTGCCGATTGTTGCAAATGGTCATTTTTCGTTAATTTCGGTCATTTAGGACCCAGCTCGGACTTTAAAAATACGCCTACACAACGAACGGGTTAATTTGCTTTCTTTTGACAAACTTCTCATATTTGTAGCCATCTACTTTCAGAGGAGAAGATGATCATCCCCAATCACCCAAGCACCCAACCGAGCACCCAACCAAGCATAAACCGCATCTTTTTAAGAGGAGAGACTATCGGAGTCGCTCGCTTCGCTCGCTCATTCCGCCGCGTCTGGCTACACTCGAGGAGATTTCTTGTTGAAACTCATATGGTGCTGACAGACACTCCCTACAAAAATTATCAAACATATGTTCAAGGAAGTGATCCAAATAATGTGCTCATTTTTCCACTACAGGATAAATATTTAGCCTACAACTTACTAAGAGTGTTTAAGAAAAAGTGCTGTCTCTGATGACAAACGCTGATTTTCGTTCGCTTCGCTCACTCTATCAGCGCACACATTTCCTCAGAAACGTGACTGAAGCATTGTAACACCGAGAACCTCACATCACATGTCATTTGTGTTAGTACTACACTTTACATGGGCTTTTTTGTTTCACTTTTTTAAGATTTTTTTTTCTTTACGTCCTGCTCAGTGAAGATTTTTCCATCGGTTCCTTATCACTTCACTTTCTGATGACCCCTTACTAGGTGAAGCAGCTGCAGAAATCAAGTGAAAACGCCACGGTTCCAATTATCTTTTATCCAACATAGAAAGTCGTTCATTTGCACTACAGTATAAATATTTAGCTTACTAGTGTTTCTCAGGACAAACGATGATTTTCGTTCGCTTCGCTCACTCAATCATCGCAAACATTTCTTCAGGAACGTAACTAAATCAATGTAACCACACATCACTTGGAGAAAACAGCCCCAGAAATCAAGTGAAAACGCCACGGCTTGAATGCAAATTAGGCCTACACAAGACACTAACTCTTATCCAAAGCTGCTCGTGTTTTAGCACAAATAAGAAGGGAACTGGCTGATGGCCTTACGTAAAAACTAATGCTCGAATATTGTTGTTTAAAATGATACAAACGCACACGTAAAAGTGTTCTTGGCACCCCTTTCTGGTGTCAATATATTTTCTATACGTAATTTAGTATTTAGCATTTAATCTTTTTCTGTCTTTGTGTTGCTGCCAAACGATTATTCTCTTGTCCTAGATTTGTCCGTTATTATAGAATCGGTGAATGACTTCAATTTTAAAACGGATAATAAAATAGTACTGCGAAAAGCTACGCGTCTTTACTGGACAACAATTTAGTGAACTCGCTCCTCATTGGTCCGTGGACGCCAAACCATTGTTGATGGACGTTCTGTACGGCTTCGAGGCTTCTACGAAAAAAATGTGGCAAAAATCATGACGTCATGTATTTTTGAGGCATTGTTGGGTAATTGTTGATGATTGTTGCAAATGGTCATTTTTCGTTAATTTCGGTCAAATAGGACCCAGCTCGGACATTCAAAATACGCCTACACAAAGAACGGGTTAATTTGCTTTCTTTTGAGAAATTTCTCATATTTGTAGTCTTCTACTTCCAGAGGAGAAGACGCACTACCCCAAGCACCCAACCAACCAAGCATAAATTGATTCTTTTTAACGAGGAGAGATGCGCATCGTTTCATTACTTAATTGTAAGAATACATTGTTGCGGAAAAGAGGCGGCTCACAATATATTTTTGTTTTGTAGGGACTCCGGGATTGAGGTGTAGGTGCTGTAACTGGATCGCCAGATCCTGGTGATGTCTCATGTCTCATGTAAAATGGGTAGTGTACGGAATGATGCGTGGACTGAGTGAGCGCAGTGGGTGAGGTGTGCCAACTGGACTACGGAAGTGAGGACATGGTGGAATATGTGCAGTGTTGGACAGTAGTGAAGTTTCTAACGGGTCTAGTGTCACTTTCAGCGTGTTCAGTGTTTTAGGGGTTTTAATGTGTCAGGTGTTTTGTAGTGCTTTCTGTGTGGTGGGTCTGTAGTATGTGGAATTGGACTACGTTGTGGGGCGTAAGACTTGGGTTAAGGCCTCAATAAAATCAAATAAAATAAAATCGGCTCACAAAAAACCACAAATACCACTAAGAGACTGATCTAGACACACGCTAGTGTGTCGCGACAAGTTAGGCAACAATCACATCACATCACATCACATCACATCAATTCAATTATCGAGGTTGTAAACTACGAGCTAATTCTAGTCCGCTCATCCCCATGCTAATTTCCATTGGGTGATTATTCATCGATACCGAGATAACGGGAAGGTTTCCAGCTAAGAAATTGGATTAATGGCTGCAGTAAGATACGAACTGCGTACCTTTTATGGTTTGGAGCCTAGGGGTGTAACGAGGATGCCGTGGGATGGCGCGTAAGTACGAAAATATTGTTATAATCATTGTTAGTATTGTCGGCATCGTCTCTCATTGGACAGCCAAAGTTCGCACAATAACAACGTGTATACTGACGCGCGTGCCTAGACACACACTAGTGTAGCACGATAAATATAAACAACGTTGCCAAAGAAATTGTATTCACGTCCAGTTCACGAAAAATAAACCAACTCTAAAAACAAAGCAAAATTATCAAAGCCAAAAACTGGTGAAGAGGCCACCAAGTTGAGTGGTTCGGCCCTTCAAAGGAGTGATATCAACACACCAAAACTAACGAAATAAAACAAATTACAACAAAATTAAAACCAAACGTAAACCTATAAAGAGGTGCCCAAGTTGAGAATGGTTCGGCCTATAGACAAAAGGTAGTAACAAATTGTTGAAAACCAATTTCTTGTTGACGTGCCACTGTATTACACATTTGCACGGTAGTGGTGTTTAGTCTAATACACAATTTAAAAAAAAGGACTGATGTCATACCAAAAACTAAAACTGGTAAAAGGGGTCGCCAAGTTGCGAATGGTTCGGCCATTTAAAAAAGTGATATCAACACACCAAAACATTCGCCAACTTAATCGCACCTAATAAAACTTTGGACGTTAAATGAAAACTTGAACATTGCTACCCAAAGTAGCAATGTTCTAGTTTTCATTTAACCTTCAAACTATTAAGCTGTGCGATTAACGAATGTTTTGGTGTGTTGATATCACTCCTTTGAAAAGCCGAAGCATTCGGAACTTGGCGGCCCCTTTTACCAGTTTTGGTTTTTGATGTGATAGAGCCTTCATTGCAAGAAGAGTTGGAAACAAAAAGCAGATTGTGAGCACAGGGTCCAATCAAGTAGGGAAAACGGTAATTTGTTTAAAGAAGTATTTTTTAGCCATGTGCCAAGTTTGCTGGTTTGCTAGTGTAGGGCCTCTAAGTACACTATCGGCCAAATAGATGAGAGTAATTGTGATTGAGTGAACAATTCCAGCGTCATTGCGTAATTAACCTTAAGCTGAGGAGAAGCAACTGGGGGGGGGGTCGATGCGCTGATTGAGTGAGTGAAGCGAACGAAAATCAGCGTTTGTAAGCCAGTGTGCTCAGTTATGGGATTGAACAAACTTAAGTCTTAAGCATGTGAAGCTTAGACATACAATAAACCAAACTGTGTCAACTTGGCTGATGGAACGGCTAATTGGGTAATGGCAAATGTGAAAATTATGAATGAGAAATTTGTAGACATAAAATTGTTCCAGAAAAATAGGTAGAGGTGACGATAAGACCGTGTGACCTTTTGTATATTCAGTCCTATGAAAGTTGTGATCCATCCGAAACCAAAACTAATATAAGAGAAGCCACCAAATTTCCCAAAAGGGTCGGCCTTTGAAAGTAGTGATATCATTCGACCAGGGAAAGGCCACCAGGGTTAATCCTATCAACTAAGTTAATCGCACCGAATAATACTTTGGACGTTAAATGAAAACTTAAAGATTGCTACCACAAGTAGCAATGTTCTAGATTTCTTTTAACTTTTGAACTATTAGTCGGTGCGAGTGTAGGGGTTGGGCTGACAATCTGCACAACAGTTTAGCAGCGAAGCCCTTCTTGCTTAAGGGGAGACTTGATCATACTTCGTAGCTTTCTCTAGATTTCGTGTTTGAGACTTATCTTTGAGAACAGGTTGAAGTCTGAGTTTTCGTTCAGACTACTATTCTTGAGTACGGTTGTGAGTTACTCAGGATTGGAATCAGTTCACGATTTAAGCACGTTTCAAATTACCATCGTGTACTTAAGCACGGTTTCGAATCTAATTCAAGTACCCCGTCTTCTCCCCTCCCCAGAAAAGTTGTTTACTTGTCACAGCCCTCCCATGTTTGTTCAACGTGACAACGTCAACGGGACGTTTCCACCTAGATTTTGGCACAGCAAAATCGTATACCTGTGCTTGACTCATTGCTAAAAAACCCTATCACTGAGAGCGCCAGTATTCAGTGAGCAATTTGTTTTCCCAAGTTGAAACCATTCTCCTCTGTACTTGGCAGCGCAAAATTGTTGCATGCAATTCTCGTTCATTTACCGTTTGCCGCTTGCACATGCATCTACGAAATAAATTCTCCTTTCCATCTGATCAGGCTGCCAATTTCGAGGACCGTTTGGGCCCCTCAAAATTAATAACCTATCGTCGTTTGGTTTAAAGTTGTGCTATATCACTGCTATAAGTTAATCATCGTGATTGTTCCCGTCGACTTTAAAACAAACCCTTACAAAAAAATACTGCAGTTTTTCCCAAGAAAACTGCACTTTACTCTTTTAACTGCAGTTTTCAACTGTACTTCTTGTAGGCTGGAACTGCAGTTCTATTACAGAACTGCAGTTTTTGTGTAAACTGCAGTTTTCAAATGCAGTACTTGAAAATTGAAACTGCAGTTTCTGCGAAGAAGTGCAATTTTAAACTGCAGTTTTTGTAGATTGCAATAATAATAATAATAATAATAATATATTACGTTACATTTGCAATATACAATACAGCCCAGAACACGAGACTTATGAAGTCTGTATGTGTCTGTAAATTAATAATTGTTAAGAAGTAACAATATAGCAAAAATACAAATTTCATGTAAGGTTTAAAAATTAAATAAAGAAAAACATGCGTATTATTATGTATAGTAGATGATTAGAACTGGTTAAAATTTTAATATTCTTAATGTTGCTTTAAAGTTAGTATCCATTCTTTAATGAGTTTATTGAGTTGGTAGTTACTCTTCAAGTCTTTCAAGTTAACTGGCAGTAAGTTAAAAGTATGCGGGATTACATAACGTTGGCCTCTCTTACCGTAGGAATTTCGCCATGTAGGAACTTTGAGCCATTTAGATGTTGATCTTATATTTCTTTTATTTTCCAATTTATGTTCCATCAGGAAATAATTCTTTTTGATTACGCAATTCGTTATTAATTGTCTAACGGTCATTATTTTGTAGTGTTCATAAATATCAGACGTACGTTGTCCAATACATTTACCAAACAATGCTTTCAGTCCTTTATTTTGAATTTTTTGCAAGTTGTTAATGAGGCCATCAGTTGATGTTCCATAAACGCTACATCCATATCTAATAAGTGAATTAATCCAGCTCTCAAAAAGAGATTTTTTGCTTCATTGTTAAGAATACTTTGTAATTTATAAAGCAGAGGTACAATTCGTCTAATTCTATTAACTAGATTTTCGATATGTTTGGCAAATTTCCAATTTTCACCAATTGTGATGCCTAAATATTTGCATTCCGTAACTTTAGGTAGTTTAGGGCATGTACACGTTTGATTGTCATGACATAGGTCATCGTGGATATAGATATCAATTGATTCATTTTTCATATGTGAGGTCATGATTTGAAGATAACACGTTTTTTCTGCACTGATATATATAATTCGTTATTCTTAAGCCATAAGTTTACGGTGTTAAAGTCAGTTTGTAAATTTTGGGTCATTACATTGCATCTATTATTAATTCCAATCATAATGTCATCTGCATAAAGTGTAAAGTAACTGTTCCAATTAAGGTACTGTAGATCATTTACATAAAGAAGAAAAAGGAGTGGTTCAAGAATAGAGCCTTGTGGCACGCCAAATTCAATAGGTTGCCACGTACTGTGTAAGTTATTGATGCCAACACAACACGATAATATTCAAAATTTTTCCTCTCAATCCTCTCAATGTTTTTTTAGGTTATTAGGCTAAGTTTCTTTTGCAATTATTGAATTTATCAAAGTTAATAGAAAAACACTACTATTTTCTTTAGATTTTACAAAATGTTCAATAAGAAACCCGTCATAGCCAAATGACCGTTTAATTTTAATATTGTTTAGTATTTGTATTATATCATATTTTGTCGGTGTGTTTATGATCATTGTTTTCTCAAACCTCCTGGTTGCATTTGTTAGAATGTGCTTAATCACATTGTTTCAACTTTTACGCTTGCACGCATGTTTTAATCTAGGCACTTGTTGTACAAAATTATTTACAAAGCAGTTCCCAATTTCCTTATCACTAGTATTCTTAAAAGCTTTCTTAATACCATCATCAATACTTTCCTTATGTTTTGTGTGACCAGTAAGCTGTTGAATTTTTCCCCAGATTTTCTTACTGTCGTTTTTATTATCATAGAAATACTGTTTGTAGTAATTTTGTTTAGTTTTCATAATATTTAATTTAACTATATCTTTATTTAATTTATATTCAGCAATCAGTTTCTGACAAGGATTTACCGATTTACTTATTCTTAACCATAATCTATTTTTCTTGTTTATTTGATCAAGCAACTCCTTGTTCATCCACTCATTCTTCATAGTGTCCTTAGCAGGCTTCCGTTTAACATAGATTTTATTAGCTTCATATTTATTTATTTCACTTTCAATAGATTCATAAATTAAGTTAGGATCCCATAATTTAGCTAGGTAATCCCTGTTAAAATTAGCAAGTTGTGAAATTATATTTTTATGATTTAGTTTATAAACAAACATTTTCTTTCTTTGTATTTAAAAAATCATTTCCATTCATATCTTAGTCATTCCACCATTCGATTGCAGTGAAATAATGGTCAGAAATTTTAACCTCTACGACAAAACTTTTTGCATGAAATTTCTGGAAGTTAACATAGATTAAATCTATACAGGATTTTACAATTTTATTATTTCGTATTTCCTCTCTTGTTGGTGTATCAATCATACACACAAATCCAAGTGAGGCCATGGTATTCTTAAATCATTCAATGTCGTATTTTTCACTCATGTCTTGAGTTTCTGTAAATATATTGAAGTTAAGGTCGCCAACAAGGATTGTATTATTTTTATTATTTTTTATATTTTTTTCGTAATAATATTATTCGTAATAATATTTCGTAATAATAATAATAATAATAATAACAACATTTTCCACAGGTAAAGCGGAGGAATAACAAAAGGGACGGGAGTCCGCTTATATTGCTCCAATTTATTTGAGCAAGAATCAGTCATTGGCCACTGGTAGTGGGCGAAGTTTAAGGAATTTTTTCAAATCGTTAGTATATGCAACAGTCCATTAAATCGAGCAACAGTGGATGCAGACACTGTTTCATCGCTGAGGGAATTACAAGGCGTTACCACCCTGAGCGAAAAGAAGTTCCGGCGACAGTCTAAATTGCTACAGGAGTTAAAAGTTTCCATTTGTGTCCCCTCGTATTAATTCCACGTTACGCCAAATCAAAAAAGGGGAGGTTAATGGCTATAAGACCGTGATGGGTCTTGTACATTAGAATTAAATCGAATTTGATTCTTCTTAACTCGAGCAGTTCAAGGTCCATCCTTTCCAATCGCTCTTCATAAGGGACCTTCCGAAGGCCCAGTAGTCCCTTGGTGAACCTCCTGTGAACCTTTTCAACACGATCAATGTCTTGGACCAGGTATGGGGACCAGACTGGCGTAGCATATTCCAGCAAATACCTTAAATACATATACCAGAAAATACATATACCAGCAAATACAAATACCTTAAAAGTCCATACCTTGGTAATAGAATTTCCAGAGATAAAACATCGTTTTACAATAGCTGAACGACGATTAGCAGAGTCACAGACCTTTTTACAGTGAGTAGATGATTTTAAGTTACTAGTGAACCAGATCCCAAGGTCCCTTATCTCATTAACTGATGGAAGAAGCACGTTTTCAAGATTATACTTATAAACTCTGGTAAAATTTCCCACCTGGAAAATGTGAAACTTTTGAACAGCTAACGGTAGTTGCCAAAGTGTGGACCATTCAACCACTTTTTGAATCTGTGACTGCAGATCCTGTGATCTAGACAAGTTTAAATTTTCCGCACCAGTTTTGAGATCATCCACAAATTTGAAGCCGAAGATATCTGTAGTTGAAAGATTTAAATCATTAATATAGATTAAGAAAAGCAGTGGTCCCAAAACTGAACCCTGAGGAACACCACATGGTACTGGAACCCATGATGAAACCGTATATTCAATGATGACCCGCTAATTCCGGTTAGATAAAAAGGCCGACAGCCATTTGTATAATTTCCCAGTCTAATGCTTTTTTGAAATCAAAGTAAATATCAGTTTGAATACCGACATCGAGGGCACTAGTCCATCTATCGATGAACATTAATAATTGATGAGTACTAGATCTCTGGGGTAGGAAACCGGTCTTGAGTAATTATGCAATTATCCCCAAGAAATTTTAGAAGTGTGTCGCGGATAACGGACTCCATTCCTTTACATGTAACACATGTAAGAGCAATTGGTCTATAATTTTGGGGATCGGAGGGGGAACCCTTTTTAAAAACAGGTACCACATTTCCAATGCACCAGGCCTTGGGCAATACTCCAAGGGCAACAGAATGCGAGAACAGAGCAGATAGCTAATATCACTGGCTACTTCCTTTAATAGAAATGCCGATATTCCATCTAGTCTGCAGGACTTACTTGGTTTGAGCATAGAAAGAGCTCGAAGAACAACGTTGGGTGGAAAGTTAACCTGAGGACACGGGGTGGTCATACTGGACACTCCTCGATCAAGGGTGGGAAGATTTCCATCATCAACAATCATATTTGAGGCGAAAGTACTACTTAGTAAATTTGCTTTTGATGTCGTATAGGTTATGAAGAAGTCTCCATCCTTAAGGGGAGGCAGAGCCCGTGAGGTTGAGGTTAATTTCCTGTAGAGTTTATATACGGAAGCCTGATTCCCTTCTTCTCGTATTGCTGATACTTCCCTGGATTTGTACCATGACTCAACAGTCTCAGAATACTTTTTCCGAGCTAAATTATATTCTTTTAATGTTAATCGGCACCTGTTTGATTTGTAGGTGCACCAACACTTAAGTTTTAATCGGCTCATTTTCAAAATATGAACAGAAAAAATACCACGTCCGTATCGGCGTCGTGCAGGAGCACCACGGCTCAGTTTCACATGTCCAGAAAGAATCTGCTGAAAGCAAGTCCACGCCAATTCCATATCCTGGTGACCTTTGTACCTGCAGTTCCACTACACAAAATCCAGTTTGTGTGGAAAAGTGCAGTTTTCAACTGAAGTTCTTATAGACTGGAACTGTAGTTCCATTACAGAACTGCAGTTTTTGTGTAAACTGCAGTCTTCAAGTGCAGTACTTAAGAATTTCTACAGTTCTATGACAGAACTGCAGCTTCAGTGACGAACTGCAATTTTCAACTGTAGTTCTTGCAGGCTAACTACAGTGCCACTATACAACTGCAGTTTTTAAATGCTGTTCTTGTAGTCTTGAACTACAGTTTCATTACAGAACTCCACAGTTTTTGTGGAAACTGCATTTTAAAGTGCATTTTATGATAGAGTGCAGTTTTCAGTTGCAATTCTCATAGATGTTAACTGCAGTTCCACTACGCAACTGCAGTTTGTGTGGAAAACTAGTTCTTATAGACAGCATCCACAGTTCCATTACAGAACTGCAGTTTTTATGTAAACTGCAGTCTTCAAGTGCAGTACT
This sequence comes from Lithobius niger, assembly GCA_023313725.1. Classification (NCBI taxonomy): domain Eukaryota; kingdom Metazoa; phylum Arthropoda; class Chilopoda; order Lithobiomorpha; family Lithobiidae; genus Lithobius; species Lithobius niger. The sequence continues at coordinate 22,054 of JAHWFP010213594.1, forward strand.
TAAAAATGTTTTCTACATCGAAGTACAATTTTCAACTGCAGTGCCACTACACAATTGTGGTTTCTGTGATCAACTACAGTTTTTAAACACTGTTCTTGTAGACTGGAACTACAGTTTCATTACCGCATTGTTGCAAGTTGCCAAGGTATCAACGCTCGCGCTTGCAGGAATTGTTTCCGCCCACTTTAAAACAATTGTAAGAAATAAATACGCCTTTCATCGTATCAGGCTACCAATTTCGAGGCCCCAATTTCGAGGCCCTATGGAAATAAATAACCTTTCGTCGTTTGGTTTAAAGTTATCTGTTTTTTAGAATAATAACATAATAATAATAATAATAATTTATTACCATAAGATTGCACAAAACTAGACGTTTGTGTGTGCTCTCTGATAGACTATAATACAGAAATTTATACCAGACGACATGAAGTGAGTCGTGAATTGCCCCAGAAGGAAAGATATCCGGTTGGTTTTGGTATAACCATTTATTAAACTGATTGGGGCCATTTATTTACTTTGGGGCCGAAAAGACTAACCCCAAAGAAAATACGGTTAGTCCTTTCGGCCTCCACATCAGAACAACAACAGTTACCCAGTCTTCTGAGGATACAACAAAGTATTGTGTAAGGCGTGTCATCCCCCGGACACAGCCTTTATAATTAAGCAGACCAACTTAAAGTTAAAAGTAACAACACAATAATTGTATGGAAACTTTAATGCAAGTGTTTTAAAACTTGTGATAAAATGTAACAAAGATCAAAAATAAATTGGATGGCAGAAATAAATAACGGTTCACCGTCTGTAACCTTTCACAAACGAAGCAAGAGGCGGTTATTATGTAAGAATCTCATGCTAAGCCTAAATTGGGTAAATATGAACACAATCACTTGAAACTAAAATGATCATGCATTATGAGCAACATTTGTAATTAACAGATCAGCTGGCATTTCAGATGTAGGACAGAATTTAAGCTCGATTTTCCTCTTAAGTACTTCGTCCCTAACATAGTTAATTCTACGTAAATAGTGGCATGATTGGGCACTTCCACCATTTATTAGGTCAATACCTGATTGGGAATCCGTATACACAGGTATTGGATAAATCAGCCTTGAAGGCAAAGTTTTGAGAGTAACCTACGAATAGAAACAAGTTCTTAGATAGCATTTCCCACGCCCATAACCTCAGCTTCGCAGCTGGAATGGGCGACCAGGGCTCGAGTCTTACTAGTCCATACTATGGGTGCACTACGTAGGCTAATAAGGATGCCAGATACACCTTTGCTTCCCGAGGCTGAATCCCAGAATGCATCACAATATAAAGGACCTAGCTTGTCTCTGACGTAAACGATATTACGACATTTTGTTCCTTTAAGAAAAAGCCATACACTCTTTAAGGGACCATTCACAAAGTATGTCACACTTTTTTAGGCCTGTTTTGACCCCTCCCCCCCACGTCGCATTTTGTCACACCTACTCATACCCCCTGAAAAAGTATGTCACACTGACTTCAACCCCTCCCCCCTCCGAAAATTTGTTTTCTGGAAATGCAATTTTGCGGACCTGCACGAAACTTTCAAAAACCGCTTATTTTCTCTGCCATTAGCTAGGTAAAAATTAGAAGCCAAAAATCACAAATTCAGGAAACGGAAATAGAAATATTCGAATTAACGTTATCTTCAACTATTAAGGTTATCTCCGGATAGAGAGGGGCAATTCTGCTAGGATATACCTAGGATCATTCACATGCCACAATCGACAAGTGCACGAGAACATTTTCGGGATGCTTCTGTTCTCGAAGGCATGGGGGGGGGGGTGGCGAGGCCAGGATTGAGACTACAAAGCAACATTGGCCGAGGAAGTTGCTAAGCGACAGAGTTATGTTCAGCAGTACAGTTGTCGGTACAGCATAGATTTTAGATGTACATCGTAACACCTATTTTGCGATTAACTTTACGTAACTTTTCTTGATAAATTTTTGTTAGCTTTGAAACCATTTGAAAGCAACCTTATTTGATTGTAAATATAAAATTTAAGCTGTCACATTGCCATCACAAAGTTCTAAAGTAAAATGTAAATGAACCAACACGTTCGTGTAGCCGGAAAGCGTTTTAAGAAAAAGAGTTAACATCTCAGTTGGCTTTCTTTTGGGCTGTAACGAATGTCCTCAGTAATAGTATAAATCAAGCGAAGCCGCAGTGTTTTCGGCAGCCATGACGTACAAATTAGTCGCATGTGCTTGTTTTCTCTCAAGATCCGGCCGATACTGTACACTCAACACTCAACTCAACACCTCTGCAAAGCGTTGAGCCAAAGGTCTCCAGAATCAATGCTACGACGTCAGACGTTGACTGAGTCCATGCATACTTTAGGAATGTACTGAGGCTATCTCACTGATATTACCTCCATTTCAGATCTTCTACGCATTAATGACATGTTGATAGGCTGTAGTAATAGACTGTGTTAATAGGTATGTTTCTCAATGCTGCATTAGTATATTTCGTACTAAAATCCTTCTTGAAAAATATGTGACAGATTGTAAAAACATATATTAGAACGTGTGAAAATGCCTGAAACTTTGACAATGTAATTCAAGCAATATTCAAGATATGTATATATAAAAACCATCTAACTATCAAAATTTTACATTTGTAAACCTTCACCAAGTACTTATTATAGACATCGTACACAAAAACATATTGTAAGTGGTTTTGGTTATGTAATTATTGGACTTAGTGGAAAAGTACATGCTACAGAAGTGTACAGAGGAGCAGACAGTATTGAACATTATTTTGTTGCACGTTTAAAAGAACATGCTATCATTCAACAAATATTGCATAAACAAACACCTCTGCAATTGTTTTATTTGTGAACAGTCGTTTGAACCTACACAGGTACAAGTCTCTACCAGTCACATAACGGGTTATTATAGGGGTGCGGCACATCAAAAATGTAATTTGATGTACAACCCTAAGAACACTCTTACTATTTTCATTCCTAATTTTAATTGGTATGATGTACACCTCCTTTTAAAGGGGTTATCTGTGTTTGGGAATATCCATATCAGTGTACAACCAAAAAACAGTGAGCGACTCATTTTTTCTGAGAGTAAGTGATTTCGTGTTTTTAGATTCACAGCAATTTCTATCTGCGAGTCTGGATACATTGGTTAGCACATTGTCGAAATTTCCTCTACTTAAAAGTGTTTACCCAGAAATGTATAAACATATAACTCGTAAAGAAGTTCGACCTTACGAATGCAATGATTTCTGTGATAAGTTTGAATGCACTAGTTTATTCATCTTTGTATCACCAAGATGTTTCAGATTCAGATTACAAATATGTTAAACAAATGTGGGTGTTGGTGAAATGTAAGACCCTTAGAGTTTACTGTGATTACTATCAACTATTAGATTCTAATTTGTTGGCAGAAGTATTTGTAAAATTCCATATACAACCTTCTGAATTTTTCAAACAAGGGCTGGCTAACTACATTGCGTGTCGTGGGACATTTGGCCTTCGTTTGGGTGGGACGCAGCTTTAAAATATACAGGTCCTTGACCAGTTATCAGATGTAAATAAGTACAACTGTTTTGAGGGTAGCGTGAGGGAAGGTGTGTCCATAGTACTTAATCGATACGCAAAGGTAAACAATCCTTACCTCCTTGATTATGACCGTAGTAAAGAGCGGTCATACACAATTTATTTTGACCTCAATGCCATGTATTCCAAAATATTGAGCGAGTAGTTAAGATAAGATAAGATAAGATAAAGAAGACGGCGTCGAGCAAAGCTCAAAGACACCCCCCCCCTCCCCAAAAAGAACCCAAAGGGATTAGCCCCTCCACGCATTAAAGCAAGACAGGTTGGGTGCAGAAACAACAGAGACAGGCAGAGAATTCCATGGGTTGACCACCCGCTCACAGAAAAAGCGTTGTCTGATATTGAGCCGGGATAATTTTCCCCTCAGTTTGAAATGATGTCCACGAGTACTGTTAGGTCTAAGAAGAAAAAAATTGGAATAATCAATATTGCGAAGACCATGAAGAAGCTGGTAGGTGAGAATCAAATCTTTCTTGTATAGAAGGCAGATGGAGGCGCTGAAGTCGATCGGAGTAAGTAAGTTTAAAAACAGCTGGACACCATTTGGTGAGTCTACGCTGGCACTTTTCAAGTTTGTCAAGGTGAGAGGAATAGCAAGGGCAAACTTGTGAACAGTAGTCAAGGATAGGGCGTATGAAAGTTTTAAAAAGCATGGCAAAGAGGTAGGAATCGAGGTATGAGAATTTTTTTAAGACATAGTGAGCTTTGCGGAAGGCTTTGCGAGTGACATTATCAATATGTTTATCAAATTTAAGTTTATCGTCAACAATAACACCAAGATCTCGGTGATAAGTAAATTGCTCTAGCTGCTGACCAGAGAGAAAATATTTCTTGCGGTTGTTGTTATAGCCGAAGTGGAGAACTTTGCACTTCCCAGGATTCAAAGAAAATTGGTTAAGTTTAGCCCAGTTATACACAAAGTTGAGACTAAGTTGAAGAAAGTGATCATCATTGGCATGCCCGAGCAGCTTGAAGTCATCTGCATAGCTTATGTTCCAAACTTGCAGTTTGGCAGACAGGTCAGACATGAAAATATTAAAGAGAAGTGGTCCGAGAACCGACCCTTGAGGAACTCCGGAGGTGACAGAGAGCCAACGTGCAAAAGCACCTCTAAGTTGTACACGTTGTTTCCTTGAAGATAAGTATGACTGTATCCAGGAAACAGTTGAGTTCCTAAACCTAAAGGCAAGCAGCTTACTGATGAGGATGCTGTGATCGATAGAGTCAAAGGCTTTGCTGAAATCTAAGAAAATAATGTCGCAGGGGATACCCTTATCGACAAGATTAGACACTTGATCGTAGGTACAAAGTAGATTTGTGAGGCATGAGCTCCCAGAAATAAAGCCATGTTGAGAAGAATGAAGAATTTGAAGCTCAAGGCATTCATCAGTCATAGTCCTGTGAACAAAACCCTCCAGGATTTTAGAGGCAATAGGAAGAAGGCTTATTGGGGGGTAATTATAGACAATATGTTGAGAACCTTCTTTTGGTATAGGAGTTACGTTAGCCATCTTCCACTCAGAAGGGAAACAGCACGTGTTAATAGAAGTAGAGAAGATATGAAAAAAAAGGTTCAGCTAAGGAGTCAGCACAGTTCTTAGAAAAATTGCGGGAAGCTCATCAGGCCCAGAAGAAGTATCTTCCTTAATTTTACGGAAAGAATCAGCAACGTCTTGTTTAGAGAAGTGAAAAGTGCCAACAGTAGGCTGAATACGAGCGTGGGGTCTTGACGAAAGGAAGGAAGCTGCAAAGTGATTGTTGAGTTTTTCAGCAATAGCACTGTCGTCAGTAATGGTACTGCCATCGTCACACCTAAGACAGGTGGCAGGCTGTGTTTTCTTGTCCCTATTAAGATAAGAAAAAATAATTTTTGGTTTATGTTTAGCATTAAGAATAATATTCCTTTCATAGGAAAGTTTTGCCTGTCTAATTCCGGTAACGGAGTCATTCCTTGCCTTCTTGTAATAAGCGAAATTAGCCGCGGTAGGGCTAATAGTGAACAGACGATAAGCTCTTTTCTTTTTGTTGATGAGAGACCTGATTTCAGGGCTAGACCAGAGGGGGCAAGCAGAAGCTTGAGTGGTAGAGACTGGGATAAAATTGTGAATGATGTCTCGCAAAAAAACTATTAAGAATATCAAGCTGATAATTAACGTCCAGCCCGGAAAGCTCCTCAGACCAGTCGATAGATGAGATGATATCATTGATTAGAACATAGTCAGCAATTTTGAAATTTCGCCTTGTAATCTTACTAGTTTTAGCAGAAAATGTAATGTCAATAGAAAAAGTGAGGATATCATGATCACCATTACCTAAGGGTGCAGAATGCTTAATAGGTGTGATAGAAAGATCGCTCGAAGTAATAAGCAGATCTAAGAGACTGGAGTTTGCCCAACACGATGTCTTGTGGGAAAAATGACAGACTGCGTAAGGCAGTTGTCTTGCAAAAAATGTAGAAAAATAGAAGAGGCGCTATTCTCGGTTTGGGATGATGACCAAGTATCCCAGTGAATGGTTGGGAAATTGAAGTCTCCCATGATAAGCACAGAATTTTTATCAGTCGTGGCACAAGAGTCAACAAGGAGTCATAAAAAGAGTCCCAGTGATCAGGAAGAGAGCTGCTTGGAACCCGATAGCAGCAACCGATCGCAAGCTTTTTGGTCTGCGAACGATGAATGGTGCACCACAGTGCCTCCCAGTGACCAGTAGGGTCACCTTCTGAATTGGCCACAGTGGCAGAAAGGCTAGACTTGATAAAGAAAGCAGCTCCCCCATGACCGCTCCAGAGCCGATCAGCTCGAAATAGATTGTAGCCAGGAAGATTGTATGCACTGGATGGGATGGACGAAGAAAAGTGTGTTTCAGTGATGCCGATGACGTCGGGAGGGTTTAAAGAAACGATAGCACGAAGTTCATCAATTTTGTTGGAGAGACCCATTGCATTGAAGTAGAGGCATTTAAGAGAGAAGCGAGTACAAGTCTGGATTGAATGCTGGCTTGCTTTAGTGTTCTTGAATGTTGCATTCGTGGGTTCGCTCCTCCGCGGTATTTGGGACAGTATTATTATTGAACACAGATTCAGTTTCGGTGACACAGTTTGACCATAGAGTATTCTCGTCGGCTGATGAGCCACTATTACTGTTATGTCCAGATAAGGAGTGTGGTGAAATGATGTTGGCAAGATGAATGGCTGGACAGGTGACAGCTTTGGACAACGCACTGTGGGTACGATCATTTACTTGCAGCTTTGTATTAGTAATTTGTTACTGTGGCATGAAGTATTGGTTTATTTTGCGTTGAATTTGTTTGCCTGAGTTCCATCAGCTTCAGGCTTTTGTTGGCGTCACCTAGAATGCCCATCGAAGTGCATAACTTTTGCCTTGGGGGGGGCCAGACGTTGGACCGTAGCAAAATGTCGCCAAGGGTTTCATCAGCAGTTATGCAAAAAGACGAGTACGAGGGGTATTTAGTTTTTAACTGAAAGCATCCAACAGACACTCCTAGGCGGTTTTGCAGAGTTTTTATAATCGTGCCACTTTTAGTATCAGGGTGCAGACCACCAACGAAGATTTTTACCAGTTTGGTGGGGTGGGTAGTTTGTTTGATAGCAACAGGTCGCTTCGTAGCAACAGGTCGCTTCGGAGTTGGAGTGCCGATCATTGGTCGTTGTTTGTCATTCGTCTTGACAATGTCCGAGAAAAAAGGACGTGCTTCTGTGGTAGGCCCACTCCTCCTGAAAGTAATGTTGGAAGTAGGCAACTTGAGATCTTCATTTTCTTTTTGCTTCTGTGCGTTTATCATTTTGCGATAGTTTTTCTTGGAGTAGTACATTTGAAACCTGGATGTTTGTGTTCCGTCAGAATCAGTATCACTTTCAAGATTAAGCTGTGGATTGCTGCCGTGGGTTGATTTCTTCCCACCATGCATGGAAGAGTTGTGGCGATCTTTAGACCTTGTGCCTCTGGCCTTTTGACTAAGGTTAACATTTATTTGAGTACTTGGTTTGTTGGTGCCATCACCAAGATTTACGTGGGAAACGTTTGTATTGTTCACATTGTTAGCTAGAGAAGTGCAAGGAAGATTTTCGTCCACGTGCAAGGAAATAAGGTCAGCATCGGCGCCCGAGTGGCGAACACCGCGTGTGGGGCTGCGCGTAATTTTAACTTGGTTGTTTGGGGCCGATGGTTTTGTTGTTCGAGCCCCTGAAAGTTGTTTTCGGATTCCAATTCAGAATCATCGAGAAACTTATCAAACAAGCCGTGGAAATAAGTGAAATTCGACCTGATTTCAGTAGATAACTTATTAACAGCGTGCTCTAGGCTTTCGTAGCGTCGTATAACGTCGGATATGAGCCTGTTACGTTCCAGTAAACTGTCGACCACCGGCCGACATGACTCGCAGAACCATCGTACTCCAGGGACCAAATCGTCCGGAGTTTCGTTGTCACAAACAATATCAGCCACCGAATTTGGTACACTGGCACACGAGGTATGTATTAAGTTGTACCACAAATTGCAAGGGATGGTAGGCCCTGCAGCAGATAACGAATAATTACAGTACCGACATATTTCGGAGCTCCGCAAACGACGTCCTTCCGCCATCGCCCCATGAACAACATTGCCATACTACAAATTTAATTGGATGAGTGATGAAGAATTGAAATCTTTCGAGATCAACAATATTCCAGAAAATAGTGATATTTCATGCTCAAAGTTGACTTGACATTCCCTGTTATCTTACAACATGAGCGTAACGATTCTCCAATGGCAGTATTGAGAATTTGGAAATCCAAGTATGAAATGTCATCCCAACTAAATAAACACCTGGGTTTCTGAGTTTACCAAAAACTTAACAAAAATTAATTAGACATTTCAATAACAGAAAAAAATTACCTGTGTCATTCAAAGGTATTGAAGTTTTTCATTGACCATGGTCTTGAACTGGAAAAGATCCATCGTGGAATTTGGTTCTGTCAAAAGGCGAGGCTGAAAATGTGTAGATTTCAACATGTGTAAACGTCAAAAAGCAACAAATGGTTTTAATTATTAAACAATGAATCATTTGGTAAGAGTTTACAGAATGTTCGTAAACACGTGTGTAAAATTGTGTACTTCAGAAAAAAGATCACGAACCCATCATTCGAATGAGCTGATGTACTATCTCATAATTAAACCTTGTTTAAATTAAGCAAATTGGATGTACATTGTACAACTCTGTAAACCTGTATACATAGGAAGTAGTGTGCTTGATTACCCACACCTATTGTTGTATTCATTTCATTTTAACTACATGAAAAAAGTATTGGGACAAATGTAAACTGTGGATGTCCGGGACTGACAGTTGAATTTACCACGTACGAATTGATGACTTTTACAAAGACATGCGTCATAACTTACACTTCTTCGTCATTTCTAATTATACTGACACACATTATTTATATTCAGAAATTAACAATAGCTGCCTGGGAAAATAAAATACGAAGTGGATTGATTGCCATGTTGGAATTTGTGGCTTTGAAAAATAAACTGTACTCTATCGAGTATGGAAATAATGTGAAAAAACTGGAAAGGGTAGGCTATTAAAAAAATTGTGCATAACAAATATGTAAAACATGAACATTACCTTTCTATGTTGAATGAAGCTGATATATGTATCCAAGTCGTTTTTAATGCACAGTATGCCAGCCTTTAGGCACGAACCATTCCATTGAGCAGAAAAAAGTGTTGTTGTTTAGCATACAATGACAAACATTATCAGTTGCCCTCGAATTTTCATTGTTTATGGGGGTATGAAAAATTTTTTACATTTCATATTTACGTTGCCATGCTTTTATAATTTATTAGCGAGTCTTTTAATTTTGGCTTACTTGATGTATTAGTCTCTCACTTTTGTTTCAGTTTCGTAATACGCTTCGCGGTCCAGATATTCTCAGATTATAGACGATCTCGACCAGATAAAGCCTTAAAACAGAATTACGTGGAGAAATTTTTTTACCACTTGATATTTTAACACGTGGTAGTACATGATATAGAAAGCATGCTGTAAAAATATCCTGTCTGTAAAGGGTCATCTGCTCCTACAGCAGCTTGTTGTATGGGAACACTGGCGCATTCTGAATTGTTACACCTCAACTAATAATATATTGCTTCAAATAAATTGTTGCAGACAAGACAAAAAGTCCATTCAGTAGAAAAGGTCAGTAAATAAAGATGCAACCAAAAGAATGATATATTGCATTAAGAAGATATAAATAAACGCATGACATGAAATAAACGCGGGTCATAGCATACAGGGACCGCAGTAAAGGCCAGTGCGCATCCATCTAGATGTCGTGCACTGGGCTTCACTGCAGTACTCAGATAGTAGTATGGAAATGCAATATGGGGACAGACAGACTCCTCCCTGGTAAACCTTCTCCGGGAAAACCCCTCACCAGCAACTTACCCCCACTACGGTAAACCCCCTCCTCCAGTAAACCTATCCTCTCCTCTTTGGTAAACATCCGTCTTTTCCAGTAAATTTCCCCCACCCATAAGAAGAAAACATCCCGATGTCACTGTTTTTACCTGCCACATCTGTGGGCAATCGTTCGATCACGTGGTACAGTTGGAACGACATAAACTATGCCTTTTACTCACCTTCCCATGCAGATTGTCCATTGCCACGTTTCACTCTTCGCAACAATTACACTCCTATACTGCTTCTAATCACGTTGCCTCTCTTGACATGCCTTGATTCGTGTTAGAAAATAATGATTTTTAATAACGTTTTCAAAAGATATACCTACAATGTTCCTAATGAGAACTCCGATATCTGTGCCTACTTCCATTCATTTACGAATAATTTGAGAAGACTGATTAGAGTCGGACATTCATGACATTGACAATATAAATTCAATTCGTGTCTGCATATCACTTTATTTAAAGAAACACCGGTGGGAAATAATACAGAATTGAGTAATGAAGAATAAATCAAGGGAGCAATTAATCAAATCTTCGATCGATTTGAAACATTCACAGAAAATGGCAGTGGGTGGATTATTCAAAGTATCGACAGTTGTAACATACACACACCACTGACAGGAGGTTGTAGGCATAAACTGGATAAACATTTATTGAAAAAAAAAGGGGGCTGTGTGTAATATTGACTCGGTGTGTTTTACTTTGTTGTATCACTGCACTTTACCATATCGATGGTAAGGACAATTCATCACGGTCGAGTCATTATTTACCCTACATCAATGAGTTAAATATTCAAGGGGATTAAAATTCCTTTTTCACTTGATGATATTGAAGTTTGGTTACATCTTATTGTTTTCGATGGGACGTCAATTGCTACAGTGACTTCCAGCTCTGACTGGTGCCAACCAGTGAAAAATTTTAAAACCTGAAACTCCTCAAAATGGCGACCAAACTGGTCGTTAGGCCCGATTCGCTTAATCCTGTGTTACTAAATGCATTACACCGTAATAAATACGCTTCACATGTGCTATACAGTTTACTTACATGTCCGGAGTTCATTTTCAGTTGATAAATGGTCACATGAACTTATTTTAACCCTATTTTCGTCAACATCGAGTTTGTTTCCATAGCAGCCAAGCTAGTTCATTGGTGTTGTTATTCTTGCTGTTACATTATTGTTTCAAGCAGCACAAACGAAATGTCTACAGCTAAATTGTCCCTGTCATCGTTGTGGGGCAGATAACCCAATTTAGGTTTGTGCTCCTTGAAAACAACAACAACAATTGAAATATCATGGGACAGCTAACCCAGTTTGGATTCGTGCTCCCTAAAAACAAACAGCGACAACAAGCCGACAATCATTCTGCTCTTGGTTAACAAAATTTACCCCAAAACAAAACTTATTAAAGATTCCCGCCAAGCTTTTCGGCCATGTGAAGTCGTGATATCAAACGCCAAAGCTCTTTTGCCAAGCTAATCCCACCGAGCAACAGTTCGAAGGTTAAATGAAATTACAAACAAAAACGTTCAGTGTGCCGTAAAAAATGGGGTTATATGATTGAATTTTCACTTGTT
>JAHWFP010213594.1:39506-98078 GCA_023313725.1 Lithobius niger
TGTAGAACAGCGTTTTTTTGTGGTGGTCGTAGTTATGTTTTTTTTTTTCGTCCCTCTAAGTAAAACTAGGGTGCCGGTAACAGAAACTGCATACTGTTATTTAAACCCAAAAAAATGTAGAAGTAAGCCTAACTACCCTTCTTCCCGCCATACAAAAAAATCTTACATTTATTCCTTTTTGGAGGGGGAGGCGGGTCCCTCCCTCCCCCCACCACAGCAGTCCATTGAACATTCGAGCCTTAGCTTGCAAATTTTCAACAACAATATGTGCTATCACATATGCCGTACAAAATCAAGCTCCATAGATCACAGTTGTGTTCTTGTTTACAGCTATGGCGTCGCGGAACAAAGCTTTACGCATGCAGTTGATTGTTGCTAGCTACTTTGAAACAATTGAACTCAGCTCTGAAAGCCTGCATCTGCGAAATAAATAGATCATTCTATGGTTTCTACATCAATTAGATCAAAGTCGAAAAGCCAGTAACTAGGTTCGATTTTTTTTTATATTCAATGGGAAAACTACAATTTCGCATTGCCTACTTACATAGGGCTGCTTGAGTAGAGTAAGGGAAAAGTCTATTTGATGGAAAGAACGGACGGACGAACGGACAGACGAACGAACAAAAAGTAGGTCAAGGTCAACCCGGTCAAGGTAATGACCTCAAAAGTTGGTTAAGGTCCTGGTCAACCCAAAGGTAGGTCAAAGTGAATGACCCTAAAGGTCAACCCCGGGTCAAGGTCATTGACCTCAAAGGTCGACCCCGAGTCAAGGTTAATCCAGGTCAAGTTCACCTGGGTCGAGGTCAACCCAGGTCAAGGTCTTGAGTCATTGACCCCGACATCAAAGGTAGAGGTCATGCCCCATCTGATGACGTCACTTCCAGTCGGGAGACATCTCACGACATCACTTCCAATCCCTCCAATCCCGCGCGACATCGCATGATCGGAAGTGACGTCAATATCGAAACAAGATGGTGGGATTCCCCATTTTGGTCTCTCACGACAAGATCGACCTACCCCAATATCGTGCAACCCGAGTAAATTCTAACCATGTAAATTCTACCAAATTCAATGTAAATTCTACGCTCACTTCAACCCAAACCATGTAAATTCTACCCAATCGGACCATCTAAATTCTACCAAACTCCACGTAAAATCTACGTTCACCGAAGACTCGGCCTCTACACCTCACATCACACTGAATCGTCGGAAGTGTCGTCATCCCCACTTTGCGAACATGCGACCTCGTCCCGTCCGTGGATTTTCGCACCTTCTGGAGGGTAAATTCAATATATTTTCGTGTAAACTTGAGGCACACATCATTACCCAATCCTCATCTGGTAGAACGTGTCACCATCGTACCAACCCACAACCCAATCGTTAAACATAATCGTATACGTACAATAAACGAATGTAGAACGTGAGGGGAACAACTAAACATCTATAAAAACGTTTAAATATGTTTCATGTTTATGTTTGTACGTTGTCACCACGTTTGCATGTTTCCCGCGAGCTGTGGCTACCGCCTTTATAATATGTGGAATATATCTGAATTGAAACTATATACAACGAGAAACCTTCCCTTTGAAGGTAAGAAAAAAGAGGACCTCAGGTTACTAATGCAGGACAAAATATGGAGAATAAATGTAATCACGGTGATCTTAAAAAGAAACTGATAAAAAAGTTTGCGGCTACAAAAAAAGACAACCAACCCGACGGAGAGTATCTTAAACAACTGTTTAAACTGCTCATTGGACCGTTAACAAGTTTCGCTAAATCCGTCAAGAATGGTGAGCAGAACAAAGATGGTGGGGAACCCACAAATAAAAAATGGAAATATGGGGAGGAGAGTGATTATGACACGAATGAAGCGAACGAACAAAATTGACACGCAGTCCTCGGGCGATGAAGAGAAAAAACGTCCCGTTACGAGCACTCACTATGGATCTGAATCGACCAATATAAGTACTCCCACCAGCTCAAAACCTCTCCACTATTCAACAAACCTTATAAGACAAAAAGACGGGTTTCAGCTCATCAGGTCACGTTTCAGTCATTGGAAGGGCTTTTCAAGGGGCAAAAGTTGAGTGAGATGCTAAAGTATTACTTGCACAAATTTTTTCCAAACACCGAAAGATAACGATTATGTGTTTAGATTACGGTACAATATGGATACTGGAGACCTCACCATCGGGAATAAAACCGTGAAAATAATCGATAACGACATAGTGTTGGTAGGAAATCAGTACCGTGAGAGAAATCAACTGTGAAGTTTGCAAACTCAAAAAGACGTACAATACGAAACGTACAAGCCCGATGTCTTGGCTTCATACACATCGATTCTGAAAGACATTAATGTCATATACCGCAACAACGATCCCAACTCAGGAATGCCGAAATCAAACCGTGGATACAAGTATGTAAACATTATCAAACCAATTTGGGAGGATATGAAGAAGAAGAAAAGTGGTATGAGTCTCCGTAAAGAACCCGATGTAACGGATGAAGCAGAATCTGAAAAAGAATATTTCGAATCGGGGACTGATGAATCTGAGTCAGAAGCTATGTCGGAAGATTATACCGAACCGAATGAAATGGTCGGGTTGAAACTCTTATGCGCATCATCATTAGGGGGAGGGGTGAATATGATTACGAAGAGGAAATTCTAGCAGAGTTGGAGGAGAGAGAGATTATAAATGCCAATGAAGAGAGGAATATACGACGAAACCTAACCCATTTGGGTATTTTGCGTGGTTGATCGATTTTAATTACGTTGTGTTGTTGGGCATCAATATAATTATGAACAAACACGTAGCAAAGATTCAAACTTTAGAACTGGATGGAGGACGAGAGCTCGTGTGATAGAAGGAATCTGTGGAGTGTTGCCGCAAGGATGAGGTGGCGCGAAATTATGTTGAATTTACCCTCTGAAAGGTGCGAGGTCGCGCGTTTGCAAAGTTGGGTTGAGGACACTTCCAACGATTCGGTGTGATGTGAGGTGTAGAGGCCGAATCCTCGGTAAACATACATGGTCTGATGGGGTAAAATTTACATGGTTTGGGTTGAAGTGAACGTAGATTTTTTATGGAATTTGGTAAAATTTACATGGGCAGATGGTGTAGAATTTACATGAATTGGGTTGAAAATGACATCTTGGAAAACGACATCACTTTCAATTTTATAGGGGATGCCATCTTGGAAAATGACGTCACATCCGGTTTTTGTGGGAGACTGGCATCTTGGAAAATAACATTACTTTCGGGTTTTTGCGGGGTTGCCGCTCGACGTTACTTCCAGGTTGTATGGGGGTCGTTTGACAGGAAATGTCATTTTCCAGTCGTGTGACCGGAAGTGACGTCATCATATGGTGCGTGACCGAAAAATGATGTCATCAGATGTCACGTGACTGGAAGTGACGTCATCAGATGCCGCGTGACGAGAAGTGACGTCAAGAGTTGGGAATCCTTCTCATCATGTTTCGATATTGACGTCACTTCCGGTCACACAATGTCGCGCGGGTGGAGGGAGATCGGAAGTGAAGTCATCTTGGAATAGGACGTTACTTCCCATTTTTGTGGGGTCGCCATCTTGGAAAAAGACGTCACTTCCGGTTTTTGTGGGTGGCACGTGACAGGAAGTGACGTCATTTTTCGTCTCCATGGTAGGAGGGTGGGCGGGGATGAAGGGCAGTGCAAGGTGTGCAGATTTTTGTGGAATTTACCTGTCCTCGGGTGGGTTGGACAGAGGGCAGCTTAAGTTTGTGCATCCATTTGTTCATCCGTCCATTCTGTCAAATACTTTTCCCCTACTGAGTAGGCACGTACTTTAGTATGCACCTCACAAGGTTAAATTACAGCTATCCTCACTACATGAAAGAATTTATTTTCGTGAATTCCACTAGAAGCTATTAGTTATTCATTAGGCAAATATTAACGTTTTTCACACATTTTTTAACTAGTAAACATTGCCACTGTATATTGTCAGGCGGCTGGCCCCCGATCAGACTTGGTTTCAAAATTCTCTTTCCCATCGTTGTTTTTCATCAGCTGTCTGAAAACAGCCCAACTCTATTATAGCTGTAAAGACCCAAGTGTATAGCGATCGCTATCTTATATGTATTTTAGCTAGCTAGAACAGATGTTGAATCTTGATGCGTGAAACACTAGTATGCGTGTTAATACCACAGTGTTATCACAATGCTAATTGCAAAAATGTGAGATGCGGTTATTTAATGGTCTAGTACGCCATTTGTAAGTACACTGTTGATCAAATTAGAGTTCAACTTCAACAATCTTTGACGTGTCAGTAAAGGAGGAGTGGTGGAATCCTGATGGAATAATATCCTTGTGTGTAGATAAATGAGTAATATATTTTTGATGGAAGTAAAAGGTAAATCCAATTGGTTAGGAGTTAGGCGAATCGGATACGCACAAAGCCGGACACACTCTTTTGGTTTAATTCGTCAGTCAGTCAAGTCTTTGCCTTTCCATTCGTCACCACTACTGGTGGTACATGACGATTAGTGTTTTACTGACACATGGTGAAAAATGTTTCCTTTTGTTTGAACTACTTCTTTCTTTAGTCGAGAATCTGAGTGATATTAGAGACGGTTCAGCCACTCATGCTCTGCTTTATCTGATCACTTTTCATTTGTGTATGACTGATTACGATAAAGATAGCCTTAAGATTTGTGCCTTATATCTAATTCGTTTATTCGCGTACTAAGTACCTCATATATGAGTTACTTAATGCGCGCACTGTAATAAATACTATGAAAGAAAGTATGTAATAAATACTATAAAAGAAAGTACACAATTCACTTGCTAAATTGTGACAGGACATAGCTGGTTAGTATGGGTAATCTTGGTAGCCTTCACTCGAACCTAATTGTATAACTAATTTCTAAGGCTGTTCCTTTCTGCAAACTAGGTGAAGCATTGTAACATTTATGGTTTTTGAAGGAAAAGTATGTTACATCGTGCTAACCAACAGTCTAATTTCAAATAATAGAGATGCAAACTGTGACTTAATTTAGAATTAGCTATGTTGTTACGTATCACAACTTCCTAAGACCGATCTTTTTTGGAAAATTGGCGGCTTTTCCTGTGCCATTTTTGGGTTTTCGGGAATTAAGCTAACGCTGACTAAAAGATAGTATTTAGGTTGATTAAGCTCTGTATAGTTACGTAACCTCTATTTACCTTACAGCAGTGTTTCTCAAAACTGTTTTAAATCGAGACCCATTTTTCAAAATTTGACTACTGGAGACGAATTGTGACCCACACACACCGCTTGTCCTCCAGTCCAGAGATTACGTATAGCTTTTACTTTCTCTGCCTGCTAGATTGTCAGTCTCGACAAATGGATTGTCGTATAACTCGGCGGCCTTATGCATCAAATTCGTCAGAGGCAACATTTTTCGAAAGAGAAATGTATGATGCATTGTTCCTCAACTACGGCTTTTTCAGTGACTGGTAGTGAGATACTGTCGCGACCCCATGATTACTTCTTCGCGACCCCACTAGGGTCACGACCCACAGTATGAGAAACATTGCCTTACAAGCAATAGGCTTATCACCAGTTAAACTATAGCTAAGCTTATTGCTTAATTTCAACATTGAAGAATGCACGAAGAATTTCATTTTCATTAAAAAAACCTAATTTTAGCATTGAGAAGTTGTGGACCATTAGGTAGACCATGAATAGAAACGTTGTTTTATCCTTTTTTTAACATGAAAACTTTCAGCTGTGTCACTAATCGTGACTTATATTTTTTCACTTGATAAAAATCTCTTCATTAGCAAAAGTTTCGGTCTCATCCCTCGTGTTCTGATTTTTCTTCATATTCCTGAAAACAATCAAACTCTCTTTGGTGTTTAATACACTTGACCATTGGGTACTGTTTTGATCTAGGCTAAGGAAGACAGTGATGTTGCTACTGAATCTTGGCAGTCGACACACTAATGTGTGCATTAATCAGCCAATTACGGATGGGTGAAAGGTGCACTACACCAGTTAGGGTATTTCGATTAAAAACGTCACGTCACTCCTTCCTTCACTAAAAATATTCTAAATTAGCGTTTGGACAACTACTAGGAGAGTTTAGGAGTGGAGAATACTCCATTATAAACCCAATAGGGAGAGAATTACTGCAGGGAGAGTGCGGTAATGTTTGTAATTTTCTGACCATTGTGTGTCCTATATCTGTGCCCAACATACCTCTCTTATTTGGCCTAATTTGGCTTTCGTAGGCATACCAAAGGATATCTTACAATATATTCGCTAAATAAAAATCAACTATTAAGGATTAAAAAAGTACTACACAAATATAGGCCTACGAGTAAAGTGCCAACATTCTACTGCTCTAATCCGTTACATCCATACATTAACTTGTCACCCTTAGCTAACTCGTGGCATTAAGCTTGTAGCATACTACTCCGTTCCGTTACGTCACGTCGCAGGCTGTTAAATTTCAGACGATTAAAAGCATGTAAATTAGAGAAGCCGCGTATTGTGCTCCGTCCCGTTCCGTGACGACGCGTCGGCTGACGGACGGGATTGTCGAGGCAGAATCCTTTCAGTCAAAAACTGATCACATCGGAGAAGTGTACGCACCTGGCGTCAGTCGACGGCCGTCGTCATCCGTCACGCATCTGCGCACAACGTCTTTCCCCTACTAAATACAGATGCGAACATATATCAATTGCCTTCTGAACTTAAATGTCATCATGCCCCAACGTAAAGAAGTAATACCTAATTTATTATGACTTTCTACTTAATTATCTACTTAAGGTCTACAAGTCCGTCTTCATTTGCATTGCCAATTTGGATGCGATCAAATTTAAAAGCTCAGCAGAGCTGACTGAAACTCTTAGCGACGGAAGCAAAGTGCGCTGTACCATCCGTTGCTGTCAGTCATCGGAACAGAGCGGAATGGAACGCAACAGAACGCAGCAGTGTTCTACAAGCTTTAGTAACGCGAAATTTAAATTGGCTGTATCTATTCTAATGAAAGTAACCCTAATATGCTTTGTCGCAATTTTCAGGGTCTCCCCAATCCCGCTTATCTTGTGAGCAGATCAACGCAGCATTGCCTGGACCAACTTGGATTTTCCCCCCTCCGAAATCAAGGTTAGACCACTACCACTTTTTGTTAAAATAAACTGCTGGTAACCATACTGCTGGATTAACACATAATTTTGCTTTTGCTTGTGATGTTTAGAAGATATTTCTGCTTAACTTTTTTGTGGCATTACGGAAATAAAATAATCTTTTTCTGTTATTACTAGCGGAGTCGATCGCTCATTCCGCGTCATCTTGCTACGCTAGAGGATATTTCTTGCTACAACTCTTAATGCTGCTAACAGGGACAGTATCTTCTGCTTCTGTGGAAGTTGTACAGTGCAAGGAATGCCAGAGCCGAACGCCAGGAACCACACGACGCTTTTAAGTTTTGTTAGTACCACACTTTACATTGGGTTTCTTGTTTCTCATATTTTAAGAATTTTTACTTAGTAGCCATCTCCTTTCCCTCTACGTGTGGTGCCAGTGAGGCAATCAAACTAAAATAATAATTCAGTATTTTTAAGATTAAGGATAATCTTTCATTTGATCATCTATTGCTACCCACATTTTTCGGTTATTTGTCGAAGTATTAACCTTTTAACAATGACTACGTTTTAAAAATAAAACTTTTAAACGCACAAATAGAAAAAAAACCATTCGGACTGACCCATAATAAAGTCATTATTGCAACGGAACCATATCGGTATTGGTCAGATTGGGCAAAAAGCACACACACCGATACTGGTATTTCAGTCAAGCCGGAAGTGCAAAATTACTCTTAAACTTAAAATGCCGATAACATGATAGCACATGAAATAGACCACACTTAATGTGGTCGTCCTTGTGACAGAAATATGGAAGGTGTTCCTGGTTGGGTTTCATTGTCTAACTGGAGGCTGCAACATTGAACAAGACTTTATGCGAGCCTGCACCGGCTGAAAGTCTCCATCCGTAACCAACTGGTTTTCGTGTAGGATCGCAGGTTTTGTGAACTGTCAAACGAACTAGTTGAGCTAAAAGGCATGAAGCATCAAAACAACTTAGAATGAGCAACATACTCTTCTTTAAAATAAGAAAAGTATTTAAAAATAGCTCCTGTATAAAACATTAGGCGATAAGTATAGTATACGACGAGCATGAAGAACTACTGTCATATCTCAGCATTTATTTAGGTCATGCAAGAACATTAAAGTATAATGTCGTGGTAACACCATACATGATGGCAACTAGCGAAATCCCCCGTAGCATATTCTGCATAAGGGGATGGAAAGTCTAAGATTACCACTGTCAGAGTGATTGTTGTCACTTTCCTATGCATAAGAGAAACAACTACCATCAACAAAAAAATGATAGCATACAATCAAGTACTTGAGGCATGCATTGCCAAGAGTGTATGCTATAGCGTATCATTACCGGCCAAACTTTGTTCATTATTAGACACAGCACAAACCTGACAGCTTTACAATGAGTAGTATAGAAATGGGATTTGGTCCCAGACATACCCACTCCAATGACCTTTGCAGTTTCCAAAATGGCGGTGCCAATGCGAATCGGAAATGACGTCATTTTCAAAATGGCGGCACCCATGGGAACTGGAGGTTTTCCAAGATGGCGGCTATTTCATCCATCTGGAGGACGGTGGAAAAGTGCTTTTGCTACCTTTTTGTGACTTTTTGATACCTCTCTGTGCCGTCCATGCAAACGGAAGTGCGAACATTTTCCAAGATGGGGGCGGGCCCATGGGACCCGCAAAAAAACGTCATTTTCCAAAATGGCAGCGCCCATGGGAACCGAAAATTTTCCAAGATGGCGGCTATTTCATCCATCTGGAGGAGGGTGGAAAAGTGCTTTTTGCTACCTTTTTATGACTTTTTGATACTTTTTTGCGGTGTTCGTGCAAACAGAAGTGAAAAATGGCGGCGTTCATGAAAATCGGAAGTGAAGTCATTTTCCAAGATGGCCACTCCCATGCCGACATTTTTCCGAGATAGCCGTCCACTCGACGTTTGACCTCAAGTGTGTGAATGTGATTTGGTCACTCTTTACGGGTTCATAATTGGAAAAGTGTGGGGTTTCATGCATGGCTCAAAATCATAATAAAATAAATTTGAAACAGACTGGGTCGTGCACTCTTTTCCACACCACCTTAGGATTTAAAGTGTCCTAATAGTAGATAAAAATATTTCAGACACATCCAGGAGGTAAAGTGCTAGGCGCATTTCTTTTTATGTAGTTTCCCTCATAGGCCATAATCCACATGATTTGATAAGCTTCATTAATTTTTTTTCACCATGCGTCTATTTTCCACACTGACTTTCTTTTCTTCTTTCGTCTGCAGCTTTTTTCTATAAGCAGCTGCCCTTTTTGCCAAATGCACTTCACGTTGCAACTCGCTTTCTTCCGATTGCACTTTTCTTTTACTCGACGTCTTTTTTGCCAAACGCACTTCACGTTGCGACACGCTTTCTTCTGATTGCACTTTTCTTTTACTGTATGACATTTTCTCTAATCACTCTTTACATTGCGCTTCAGTTTCATTGACGCGTGCTTTTCATTTGGCGGCTGCATCTTTTTCTAATCTAAACTTCTTCAGTTCTGGGTGCATGGAGGTTCAGGTTTCTTTTTCCACCCTTCTCTTTCTAGCTATGCTCTCCTCCACTCTTTGCTGACGATTCAGGAACAAATCGAGTCTTCTTGCAGCTTTGGCTTTTTCTTCCAATCGTTTCACCTCACCCAATCGCCCGGCAACTAGCTCTTCGTGGGCAAGGCTGACACTTTCTTTGTGCTCCTCGTCACTCATCACGTCCACCTCAGACTCGAAGTCATCGACATCCCAGTATTTTTCTCCCGTACGGCAAGTGTGTTTTTACCATCGTCCAACACGAAACATTTGTCGTCGTAGGGTGAAAGTAGGGGCGTGGTAATTTTCACTGTACTTAGCTCGTGGCCAACGCTAGAAATTTTCGCCCAAGTTTCCTTCTGAGGTGGTGATTTTGACATCAATGCGGACTTGTAGTCGTCGAAATACAACTGTTTTTTTTTACGAATCTGGACTGAATGTCCTTGGCTTTCATGGTCGTTTCACGGCTCGGAACTCTGATAGGGTACATCTTGGAACGTAAACCTGCAAACTCCAAGATGGAGACTCCACCCATCTCGTCTTTTATTTTCCCCAAGACCTGTTTGTTAGTTGTGGAGAAAAGCTTGTGATCTGTAGGGTAATTACTCGTATCAAATCGCTTACGGTCCTACAGCATATCTTCGTATATGTCCTGGGTTTCGATGTGATAACAGAGGCTGTGTCGGTAAAAAGGAGCTTGGCTCATTCACCGTACTTTGGCTGAATGAAATCATAATGGAATTCGAACATGGTTAAGTTAGACAGCTCCAAGATTGAAAATCTCGAATATGAAGGAAGATCGCACATTATGCTGTGTGCACGCCGGTTAATTTGTACGAGGTTTTTGTGCAGGATGTTGAAAGAATCGGTGTGGGGCTGAGACGTGTACTTCAGGGCAGATTTAATGTTGGTGCAATGCTTAACATTGAGTCGGTCCTGTTTATTTTCCATGGTCTTGACGGAAACCGAATTATTTAAGTAGTCCTTCTCGAATGGTTGGGTTGACTCCTGGTGTTGAAATCAATGTATTCTTTCATCCAGGGATTCTGGTTTGAAACTCAGGATTACAGTTTGGTATTGGGTTTAATCTTGTGTCTGATATGGTTCGCTAGATCTATAGAATAATGACACTAGGTCTTCCCTGAACTCCAACTTCTCTGGAGCTAGAGGATAGTCATTGTGACAGTCGTGCAACTCTCGAGGATAATCGAGATCGACTTCTAGAATGTAACCAATGTCCCAATCGTCTGGTATGGTGTCAACATCGAAAGTTCGAATCTCTTCCTTGGTTAGGTACTGGAACCCTTCGTAGAGGAGAGGATCGCTCATTGCCAACCCGTACAGGTTGTTCATATCTAGGTCGATGATGTAACTGGTAGGTTGACTAGGATCAAATTGGTTGCCGGAAAGTATTTGTTGTTGGCTTTAGCATACCTCTGAGCTATGAATGAAACACCGCCTCGAATGCCGCGAGTGTTCAGGTTGTGTTTGCCAGCTTGAGTGAATAACTCTAATTTGGACTTGCACATTCTCAGGCGGGCGGACCAACTGAATCCTGGTGTTGAAATATAATAACAGGGGTCCAATTTATTGTTTTCAACGCATAGGTTCCGGAATTCTTCAAACACGTCGGTTAGCAGAAAAATGTCAGTCATTTCATAAATTTCGTGGTAAGAACCGTACTTCTTGACTCTCATTTTCCACCAGAGATTTAAAGCTCGTACGTATTCTTCTCCAGCCAATTCTTTGTTCTTTAATTGTGAGAGAAAAAGAGCGTCTTGTAGGTAAAGTTTCACTGTCAAAAACACTTATGTTCGTCCCGTGTTCGTAGGGGTAAACTCCTTTCCGAGTCAGAAGATTCAGAGCATTTTCTGTGGTTGTGTTGTCGTCAAACCACTTTGATTTTAATTCCGACTCCAAGGCAACTTCGAGAATACGGAATTTACCATCTTTACGGCTTCCAACCAAAGTGTACAGCGAGACTTTTAAGAAATTAACACTCTCTACGAAATGGAGACTTACTCCAGTTTTCTTGGTCATAATTGTCATGGTCTGAAACCGTTTAATGTTCCGACTGATGACGTCTATTTTTCCAGAGAATTTGTGCCATAATAAATGCATGTTATAACCGTCCAGACCGTGGGATATGACCGGGATGGTTCTTTGTTCTCTAGCACTCAAGTTACATTTTGAGTGAGCAGCTCCCCTGTATTTTCCACTGACGTGACAATGGTCTCTGACTTTATGCTCACTCTTCGGCAGAAATTTGTGGAAGGGTTTGAATGATTTCTCGCAGTAGTGACAAATGGTGGCATTGTAGAAGTAGTGTTTCTTAAGGTTTAATGTTTGACAATAGTTCGTCGTAATCTTGACTTTCTTTAACCATGCGCTTGTAAAAACATCAATGGCATCCAGTCCCAAGTAGTAATCTCGGCTAACAATTTCCCCATCTGGCCTATCACTACATATCCAAAACTACAAGGTTCATGCAGGTGAATTTTAGTAGACGAGCTCGTGGAAGGGTGAGCGGTTTGGATGGGTCGAAGCAGGAACTCAAAGTTGGCATAAACTATTCAGGGAAAGGGGTTTTTGCGATTGAACTGGTGAAATTCCAGGAAATTTTCATCGGGTTTCTTGAATCTGAGTGATTGTGCAGGTTTGATTTTGAAGCATTCGTTTCTATGAGCTAGTAGCATCCATTCTCTTCCAAATCAGTTTCGGCAGAAGCAGTTTCGGCAATAGAATTTAGTGTTTGATCCCGATCCGTGTGGCATAGAAAATCATCAATGCACCTAATGGAGCAGTAATGCGTATTTAAGGTGTCAGAGCCATAAACCTCCGAACTTATCATGAGAAAAAGCTCTATAGGCTGACCATCGAAGTTTTTAGAAACACGAATAGGAAACAAGTCTTCTCTTCAGCTGTATCGTATGATGTTAATCGAGAGATCGTTCGCATGTTCAAATTTGTCATTTTGGTCTAGCTTCGTGGGATAGGTCAGCATGGAATTGTCAAGCATCTCTTCAAATTCCCAGTAATCTTCAGGATCGGGGCTATACATCTCCAAGCCAGAAGCTAGTACAGAGTACAGCTAACATTTTTCATCATTCAAGTTTTGTACATTGGTTAACCCTATATACGCTGATTTTTTACCATGTGCTCTACACTGCTGCGCGCATTTATTTTGTGACAGCAATATCAGTGATGTTGGCTTCCCAACAATACTCGTACTGGAAAGATGAACGCTGTACGCTGTTGTAAATAAATCCTAACATTTAAACAAAGTGCGACACATCAACAGCCTAAATAATAAATATAAAAGTATTTTCTCTTTACCTTGCATTGTTGTAGCTTGCAAACAAATCGATCAGTCACTAGTTTAGCGGTAGCCGGCATGAATGTTCTTCTACTTCCACGTACGATTGTTGTAAGACGGGAGGGCGATCACTTCTCCGCCGCCGCCTGCCCGCCGCTGTTTTGGACAGCCTCCTACTGCATGGTCTAACACTACAGTTCCGTATTACAATTCACTTTTGTTACTTTTGCTCAGCCAGTCCAACAATGGTTTTATGTTACAGCTGTTATCACTTAATCCTTTTTTACTGTTTGAATCGTCAGCCCATGCGTAATAATCCACATCGCTTGGGCACAATTCTCTTAGGCGATAACGCCAACAACGGGCGGCCATCTTGAATGGCTCGCAAATTGCTGCCCCTTGAGAATGAGAGTACGGCGCAAAAATTGAAATAATACGACGGGATTGGTTCGTCTTCTTGATGTTATCTAATGCCGATTTGTTAAGTGATAGTCCATTGGCTAATTCCTTTGTTTATTTCACATTAAGAAGCAGTACTAGCGAATCACGAGCTGCCATGTTCAGACGTCATCAGCAGCCCGATATCGGGCTCAACGCGTGTTCTGCAACAATACTGCACGCCCGATTTCGGGCGCAACGCGTATATAGGGTTAACATCCAAGCCTATACGTTTTAAACCTTTCGGGAGTGGAATGTAAGATGAAACTCGTAATGGTTGATATCTAGCCACCCTAACTGCGAAGTTATTTATGCTAGCAATCACCCATCCACTCCCCGACTCGGCGAAAGAGTCGATGGACTGCTGGATCTTATTAAAAACTTCATCCAACAGAGCGGGAACATCGTTCCAGTTGTAAACTTCGGTGTACCTTGACCAAAATCCAGTTTGAATTATAGTAGTGTCTCTGACGAACTTCACTCCCAAACAGATCTGCACTTTACACTTTACAACCTGGTCAAGGCAGATGAATAACAGCGTATGCATGGCCAAACTCACTGACACCAGAAACTGAAGTGGGTCTAACTCTTCAATTACGTCCATTTCATAGAACCGATGATCGAGACCTTCATCACGCAATAGGGAGGAGTGTTCCTTCAAAGAATCGGGCAGCCGATCCCTAAAACACGCACATTCTTCGTCTTCAGATGGATGGTTAGACCGGAGGTGGTTTCTCAGCTGGTGCTGACTAGAAAATACCTCCGAACAGTAAATACAGGTGAAAGTATTTTTTTTCCATTTTGAAACGCTAGAAAAAAGGTTTTATGGTATCTTAAATTTTTTTATTTTTAGGAACCTTTTTTAATAGGAAAAAAATAAAGAATTTTTTTAAATAAGGAACTTTTTTAAATAATATTGTTGATTACATTGAAAAGTTTTACATGAAAAAATGAAAAGTCAACATTTGTTTAAGATTGCTAATATTATCCATTTAGCTGTTATACTTGGTGTCATATCCCTTCCATTTAACAAAGTATTGCATTTTCCCATCTTTTCCTTTCTTCTTACGTAATACTTTTTCTACTAAAAACAAATTGAGAACTAGAGTATTTTGAAGTTCTGGTTCGTAAAAACCGCCTTGCACCAGTTCACCCAACTCTTCTTTTAGAAGATAAGTAACAAGTTTTTTTTTTTTTTGTACTTTACAGATAGTGAAAACTTCGTTAGTAAAATTTTGCAAATACCCCTTTCGAAAATTTTCTTAACTTTAGAAATCCTAACTTTATTTCCCACAGCAAATTTGGGTTTCTTCAACAACCGTTTAGTCGTCTCAACAGAGGTTCGTAACGTTTGGTTACTTCACTAGGTTTCAGTTTTATGGTGGAATGAAACGTGTTATTGTACTTGGAAACTAACTCGTCGATAATGCGTACCCACTTGTAATTCCCCTGTCTAGTGAACCTTTTCCACATTTGAGTTTTCAACGTTCTGTTGAAACGTTCTACGGCGCTCGCTTTTTTCTCAGAGTACGTAGAGTACATGTTGATGTTATACCGCTTCTTTGTTGTAGAACTCACTACCTAAATCGACTTGCAAATTTTTAGTGCTGGTCGCTCCTGAGAGTATCTTCTTGAAAGCTTCGGTAAAATCTACACCGGATGTAGATTTAAGGGGAATGGCCCAAGCGAACTTGGACATGACATTAATGCAGGTCAGTAGGTAGTTAAAACCTTTATTTAAGTTAGCGTAAGGTATCATTTCCACCAAGTCAGCCTGCCATAGATCGTTCAGGCTCAGTACTATCACTTTCCATCTTGGACAATTTTTTTGCGTTGGCTTCTGAAGTTCTTTTACGAGTTGATCCATTTTTTTTTATTTCCCATTACAAACCTTAGTTTTGTTTTCATGATTTTCTTAACGATCGAAGCGGCTAATTTTTCCCTCCATGCCAGAGAAGGATCAACTCTCAGTCTTTGAGCTTTGAAAATAATATTATAACTTCATCCACGGCATGGCGATCTTTGAAGTCAGAACTCTCTGAGTAAGTTACATCGTGTTCCTTGCACGCTTCGTCAGTTTTTTAAATTCCCGGATCTCTTCAAGCCAACCTTTCTTCCAGTTATGTTCCCGGGCCGCAGTATTGGTAGCCTGGTAAATGGAGTTCGACCGGAAAATTATCTATGATTTTATTTCCGATTCCTTTCCCAGACTTTATAAAGGAAGCTCTTTTCATCCCGCACACCTCGCAAAATACAACTTGCATCGGTCGACCATTTTTTGCGGTGATAATAACGGACGGTTCGGAGCTGTTAGAAGTGCGACATTTACATTTGACACAGTACCTCATCTTGGTATTTTTTGATTCCACGGTCCTTTTGTTAAATATACGATTTTTTAATCTAAACCTAAGTTTTGATAATCCACGCTTTTCTCTCGAGCAGTTATGATTTGTCTTTGTTGTATTTCTGATAAATTTTCGACCATTTCGCTCCTGTGTCCGTCATGGCTGGCTAAACTAGATTTGTACAAAAGTCTGTGTTTTAATCAAATCACTAGGATTATCATAATATTTATGATCAACTCTACTACCTGCTTTTTTAACCATACCCATTCCTGTTTTATTCATGTCTTCCCAAATCGGACCGATAACAGTCCTGTAATTGGCGCTACGATTAGATTTGGGTTTATGAGTATTTGGGTCGTTGTGGTAAATCGCGTTAGTATTATTGAACATGGCCGCTTAAGCTGCTTTAACTTCCGGCGCAAGGGAAGTTTCTTTCAAATCTTTGAAAACTAGCAAATTCCAGAATCCACGTCTCCCCACGTATTGCTCCCCCTGACCACTACGTCATTCTCAAAGATTTTAACCACTTTATTACCAAAGGTTAGCTCACCTTTTTTCTTATCATACTGTAACCCGAATACTGGGTCAGTGTCTTTGGGTTTTTCGAAAAAAAAATATTTAGCAGTGTCTCCAAATTCTGACCAGGTAACAAACTATCGAGGGACCTTACAGTGGTGGGTGGTGTTAGGAAGCTCAGGTGGAGTGGAAATGCGTCTATGTTGTACTGCAGAATATGAGGAGTGTGTTTAGGAACGGTGCTCGTACTTGCATATTTGGTTTTGGACTCAGGAGGAATTCGCATTATAGGAGCTTCAGCCGGACTTGAATATTTGGCGAGACTAAAATCAAGAAAGGTCAGCAATGTTTCCTGACTAGGAGTAATTGCAGGGGACGGTGATAAACCCAATGATTCGTAGTCATCCTCGTCACTTTCTTCCTCTTTAATCGGGGTAGTTTGCGCATGGCTAGAGTGCTTTTAATCGGGATAGTTTGTGTGGCTAGAGTGTTTTTAATTGGCGTTGTTTACGTGGCTGCACTCAGAACCGGTGTCGGTTTCAGGGCGCTTACTACCGGCTTAAAAAATTCTTGTAGCGATTCTTCTTGCTCTCTCTCACCCAACCGTCAATTTTAAAACTTTTTAGTTAAACGCCTTTTGAGTTTTGCGATTTGTCTCCATTCTTTTGTTTAATAGGTAAAAACGAACGTTTATATCTCCCGTCGTTTAACGTTTTGTTAATCAATAAAAACCCATAAGGCTTTTTCCAACAATTTTGACACAATGTTTTAAAGTCCAAATATTCCATGTCAGGACCAACATGATTATCAGAAACATGTTTTTAATTTAACTGATCCACGGGGGAAAGGATTAACTAATTTGCATTATCTCTGAGCACTTGTTTTGGAATTCTTGTGTAAGACTGACTGCAATAAAAAACATCGGCGTTTGAATGACGGCCTTGGGCAAAGGAATGTTCAATGTTTTTTTTTTGTTTGTCTAAAAGGCAATTGTCAAAAACAATTAGGTTTTGAAACTTTGGGCCCAGGTATCCGGGTGGAATTAAATCTATTTGTGAATCATGAAAAAATGCGACATCCTGTCCTATTTCAGCAAATATAGACTGCAAAGCTTTGTATTTAGGCTGGCATAAAGTTTTAATGTAAATAAATAACCGGTCATAGTTGAGCCATCTTTCATTACAGATGAAATAAAACAGTAAATTAGTTTTTCCGCAATTTGCAGGCCCTATCATTAAACATCTGATATTCGAAGGTAGAAATGGATGATTTTAGGTTCTATTTTAGGCACGAAAAAGTCATAGTTTTTATTTTCCATAGCTTTTTTTATTTACTCATTAAAAAAATATTTACACATTTACCAAACCTATAAAGTCTTCATCGGAAAAATTGTTGTTGGGAATGTCGGAATGAGCCACTCCAAAATCTACATTACACCATAATTTCACGTTGCTGGGAGAATCATCGATATCGTACACTTCTGTAATTTTTCCAGTGACTTCTGTCAAGGTTAAAGCATTGTAAGATCAGTGGCGGATCTAAAAATGTGTAAAGGGGGGTGCTGTTCTACACCAGCTAGGGGGTCTGGGGGTGCGCTGTAAGCCACAGAAGCTTTTAAATTTTAAGAATTTGAGGGCATTTTATGGCTTCTGGAGTGCATGATTTTCCGGTATCATAAACGATAAATTACTAATACTTCGACTCGGCGAATTTGTAGAAACTAATACCTAAACACTAGGATACTTATTTTTCTCTTCACATCAGGAGCAATTTTAAATCTTACCGATTTTCCTTAGTATTGGAATGAAACACGACTATTTAAAAAAAATACCCTTTGTTTAAAATACACTTTTTTAAGGATTTCATTTCTCAAGGCTTTCAATTATTTAAATTACAATTAGTTCAGACCATCTCTGCAGTCTTACAAAACAAAATCCAAACGATGATTGACTTTCCTAACAAACTTGTCTATCACATTATTTACGTTAGTTGGAGTGTTTCGATGTATATTTAATAAGCCAAAGGCTGTTAACGTGTCATTGGTCATTGTTGATCGTAGGTAAGATTTTAATCTTTTCAGGGTACAAAAACTTCTTTCGCTACAAATGCGCTTCTCAGGTGGTGCAAAATAACTAAATATATTCGACTTCTGCGTGGTCTTCTTACGCTTCAAGTCGGCAACTTTTGGTAGCTGGGGTGGGCCTTGGTTTGAATTTTCCTAACCAGATGAAAAGATTTGAACTGCAAGGACAGTAGCATGTCTGAAGCATGTCTTAATCCTTTCCTTTGGAAGCATTCACAAATTCCGTGCGTGCCGCGTTGGGGTGGGGGGGGGGGGAAGGGGGAACGCTTTCGAAAATGTCTCAAGAAGTGGGAGTGGAGTATGACGAAGTAGTATGGCTATTAATTCTCGCCAAATAATTTTTTTGCTTATTTTTATTTCTAAATTCGTTTTGCTAAATGATTTTTGTACCTTCTATTTGCAACTTGGAATTTTTATTTTTTCAAATTGACTGGTCATTGCGTCCCTATACTAACATCTTATGTAAACTAATTCATCCAAAAATTAATTATGTATTTTCAGGTGGGGGCTGGGAGGGGGTTACGCCAAGTGCTACATTGGTGTTACAAATAGGGACGAGGAGGAGTTTACGTTGCTAATAAAGTGTGTTACTTAATTTTTGAATGCTCCGTTACTTGTCTACTTCCGTGTTGGGCTTCTTTCTGGGAAGAAGGTGACGCATCTAATGTGACCGCTTTAGGGCTAAGTTGAACACCCTTAATTTATTACATTTTTTCTTTTTGTCATTCATGGGCAAGTAATTAAACAAACCATTTTGAAGGTAACGTAGAAACGTGTAACCATTCCCCCCCCCCCCCAAGATTGGCCTTTTTTTTATTCTTTACCACCGAAGGGCGGTGTTGTCGCACCCGGCGCATCCACCTAAATCCGCCAATGTGTAAGATGGCAAGTTAAACCAGGGTTTGCCAATAACATTTTTGTTAAGTTTCTCTTTAGTTTTGTGAATATTCTCGTACACCAAAGTTCTAAGGCAGAGCGGTTTGTTACCATTATCAGCATTTACTTTTTCACAAGAGGGATAGCAAGGGTAAGCCGTATGCACAGAATTGGGATAATTAAACATAGTCATGGTTACGGGTTTATCCTCGTCAAACTGGACCTCTAGTTTTTTACAGATGTATCGCGTAAGACTTTTCAGCACTTTTTGAGTTTCAGGGTCGCTGGGTGAAATCCAACCTTTATATTTTGATTTTTCGTCCGAAATGGCGTTCCCGAACCCTTTAAATCTTCAGACTGTATGGAAGGAGACAAGGAAAACTTAAGACCGTTGTTAATTTTGGTTCCTTTCTCGTTTTTAATTTTCAGCAAGTTTTTTTTGTAAGAAATTCGAAATATGGGTTTTGCTAGGATGGTTGAGACATTTTTTTGTGCTTTTATTTTGAGGTTGTTCCTTTTATTATGTATTGAAAAAAAGCCTTGTCGAAGGGGAAGCTCAGTTTTGAAATTTCGAGTATTAAAAAAAAGATGTCAGTCAATAAATTTGGACAAGCATTGAAAAGGACGAGGGGGGGGGGTGAAGTGACAGGAGTCGGTCCGAGAGGACAGCCGGGACTAGGGTTTGTTTTAACCCTCGAAAGCATCTATGATGTGCAAAGCAAACGTTTAACTAAAGTAGAAGCCACTATCGAATCTGAAGACACCGTCAATTATTCTCAGATTGGTCCACTAACAACGGATGTTCAAAAACTTAAAAACGGAATTGCCTCCAGCCATTACTCTTCTCGCCGACGAGTTGGCTTCCACCATTTCTAGCATTGAAAAAAAAATACATGAGGCTGACGGGAATTTTTATGCAAAGAAAAAGCAACTTAAGGACATAGCTTTCCCACGGCATGCTGCTGACGTGGCTACAAAAGTGTACGTCGACAGGAATTGTTTATTACAGGATAATCAGAAAATATACTTCAACGCCATGAATAAGCCGATTAGAAATCTAAGTGAACCTACTTTACCTAGTGACGCTGCTTCTAAGGTTTACATCGACGGGAATTGCTTGATACAAGACGACCAGAAGGCTTACTTCAATGCCGAGAACAAACCAATTAGAAATCTAAGACAACCAACTTTACCAAGTGATGCAGCTGCAAAAAAATTTGTGCATGAAAATTGTTTCACGATAATCAGTTTCTGCATGAAAAGCCCATTGGCTAAAAAGTCGACTGGTTCGTAAATTCAGGACCGTTTTCAAGCTTCATAAGTACAAGTTCTGGTTTAATTCGTAAAGCAATTTTATACTGCAGCGATCCGAGCATAGAACTGGTTGCTAAATGTACAGCAGGTACGAAAACCTTTTTGATTACTAAAATAAAGGACGAGCATTCAACAACCACCATTTACCACACTCCTTAGGAAATAGAAAAAAATTCGGCCATTGCAGTACACACACTCAAAGATTTTCAAACAGAAGACATTTATTTCCAGTTAGATTTGCACGTAACTTTCTAACTCATTTCATCCTGTCTAAAAAAGCTTCGTAATTATGTATCTTAGAAAAGTTACTTAGGAAAAATAAACAAAAGTGTCCGCACCAAATCTGGTCAAAGTTTTGTATGCATTCATAATTGTATATAATTCCCGGTCCCAAGTAGTTAACCACGGACTGGGGAGGACCCATATTGCCAAAACTACCGAAATAGCAAGATTCACCCGCAACGGTGGAATAGGCGACCCAGTGACTCCCGTCTCCATCATGGAAATCTTCCAAGTTTAAGATTCCGTTTTCACCAGTAGACCAAAGTTTTAAAGGAAGTCTGTCTTTACTAAAAGTACCTCTAAATTTTGGAATTTTCATTACTCTAGCTAATGCATTTAAGTCGATTTTCGTTAAAGGTTTATTAAAGTCGATTAAACCTTGGGTGGCTTTAAATAAAGACCTTTGCCACGGGCAATTTTTTTTTGCTTCGTTTTTTGTTTGGTTTTCTCTTCTTCTTCGACCCAGAACATTCACTTGCTTGTGATGTCGCTTGAGTTCAGCTAAAATTTGTGTGTAGTTTTGTGCCTTTTTTTATGGCAGATACCACCCCTGCAGTTCCTCCCGCCAAGCCTCCAATGCCGGCTAAAATGGGTCCTAGCAATGCCAACGGCAAAAGGCTACCTTTCTTTTTCGAGGTTTTGTTTTGAGTGCCATTTTCTTTTTTATTATTTAATAAACAACTTCCACTTTGCCTCTATCCAACTTTAGCTTCATTTTCCTATCACCAATGAGCAGAGCATGACAGGTAGTATTAGCTGGAACTGCTCTAAATTTAAGTTTGACTTGAACATCCACGATTCCCAATTGAAGCCGCTCGGACTGTTTCGAACAATCCAACACCACGAGAGGATAGGCTTTCTTGAACTGCAGCAAGTCGAAACTCAAGTCGTTGGTGTCGTAACACAGCTGCCTGAATTGCTGCGCCATCCTGTACAGACCGACGTACTCTCCAATAGCAAAATTAGTATTTAGATCAAGAAATGGAAAACGTTTGGAATTCAGAGTGACGTGGGCGTCTTGCAGACTGCAGTAGTCAAACACGGCCGGGTTTTTAAATAAATAGTCCTGCCTGTTAGTTTGAAAAGCTAGAACTATCCACCTAGGTTTCTCGATCGCGGTAGTAGTCAGCAAGTGCCAAGTAAAGTTGGTATTTCGAGGGAGTTCGCAGCTGTCATAATGCCAGTGCCTAAATCCTAAATCCACAGTCGCTCCATGGTCGATGAGATTGTAGAGTTTAAGTTTTTGCTCGTCCAAAGCATGTGGTATGTGCCACCTGATGCTATTTAGAACGACTTTGCCATTGGCTGTTGCCGCGGCTTTGAAGATGGCCTTCGTATTGCTCGCTCGCATAAGTGTAAGCACATGTTTAGTTCTGTAAATAAGCTTATCATAATTTTCGAAAAATTCCATGACGTGTTTCAATGGGATGGCGAAGGTAAAGCTTCCTTTGGGAGTAGTTTCAACGATGATGGATGCGTGCCGCTGTTTGAAACCCAAGTTGCTGGTTAGTTCAGCGTCGACCGAAGCCGCACTATTCATTGCCCTGCACTGGCCGAGCAAAGCCGGTTGTTCCGCCGACCCGTAGGTAAGCAGTCCCTTCATTAAGGTCCCGAAGCCCGGATAATTTAACTCATCCACTTGCTTATCACCTAGATGGTATTTTATATTAGAGAACAGGAACATGGGAGCATTGTTAATCAGACTGACAACATTGGCGTCCACATATGCCCCTTACAGCAACCTCCCTCAGGAGGTAACTGTTGGCCACGTGCGGAAACAAATCTTGGTTTTCGACGTGTATACGAATTTCTGAAATTACATTGTTGATTCGTGCAAACAATAGGATTGTATTCGTGGTAGGTGTAAGATTCGACTGACGAATCGTACACCAGAGGTCCATTAATTTTTAGGTAATCTTCTACTAAGCTCATTTTCTGGTGTTATATAAATTTAATGAAAGCTTTGTTTCTTGGTGTCAAACTCTTTGTTCTTTTATTATTATTAAAATTAGGAATTTCCCCTTTTTATCCAAAGATGAGCATTTTTCCTCCTTTTTTAAAGTTGTAGTTCTCAAATGAAGTCTCACCGTCAATGTTTCTCCATTCAGATTCAATGGCTCGTTGGTCTGTGATGTGAGCCAGACTCTAATATTTTTTTTTATCAAGTTAGCAGTAACTGGGATTCTGTGATTTTAAAACCGGGAGGAGAATTAGGATAAAAGGAATATAAAGTTGGCTGGGTGTCGTTATTTAGGTAAGAATTGCCTATAATATCAGTGTGTACGAAAATTGTATTGACGGGCACAATGTCTACTGAATTTTTACTTTCTTGGGTGTTTAAATAATTTCCTAATTCAAACCCCTAGACTCGAGCTAAACTCTTGTTGCCGGAAAAGGATATTTCGTAGTTTGGATCGGTAATTAACAAGTAGGTTCTTAAATTATTTACATTTGGAAGAATAGAAATTACTTCTTCGCTGTGGCCATTGCCTCTATTGCTGATTTGATAAATTTATGTAAATTTTCAATTTCGTAAGCCCCGGGAGTGATAATTATTTTTTGCCAGGTTGCACCAGCATCAGTTGTGCACTGAATTTCGTTATTTTTTGAGGTTATATTGTGTATACTGTTGTAAGTATCTAAATCAATTAAGCCAATTCGTATTTTTTTTAGGATTTAAATGAATCGGAGTGTTTAGACAAATTTTCAGGTCAGAGTCTTTGATAGCCAGAGAGAATGATAGCAAAGGAATCCATTTCTTCTTTTTTTTATCCCATGTTGAAAAAACAAAATTAGTTTGGGTTTAAAAAACACTGTTACTTGAGTTGAAGGTTTACTTGAGTTGGAGGTTTACTTTAGTGGGAGGTTTACTTGTGAAAGTTAAGGGTCGGGAGGTTTACTTGAGTGGGAGGTTTACTTTAGTGGGAGGATTACTTTAGTGGGAGGATTACTTGAGTGGGAGGATTACTTGAGTGGGAGGATTACTTGAGTGGGAGGATTACTTGAGTGGGAGGATTACTTGAGTGGGAGGATTATATGTGGGAGGATTACTTGAGTGGGAGGATTACTTAAGTGGGAGGTTTACTTTAGTGGGATGATTACTTGAGTGGGAGGTTTACTTGAGTGGGAGGTTTACTTGAGTGGGATGATTACTTGAGTGGGAGGTTTACTTGTGAAGGTCAAGGGTCGGGAGGTTTACTTGAGTGGTCGGTTTACTTGAATTGGAGGTTTACTTTATTAGGTTTACTTCGGGAGGTTTACTTGAGTGGGAAGTTTACTTGATTGGGAGGTTTACTTGAGTTAAAAGTGGTTGGCCATCTTGGAAAAATGTCGGCACGCATATGGGGCCCGCCATCTTGGAAAATGACATCATTTCCGGTTTACATGGTGGCTGCCATCTTAGAAAATGGCCGCACTTCCGGTTTGCAAGGGTGCCGCCATCTTAGATTTATGGTTTACATGAATGCCGCCATTTTGGACTTCCATCTGCAGTAACACCGCTGAAAAGTATCAAAAAGTCACAAAAAGGTAAAAAAAAACACTTTTCCACCCTTCTCCATATTGATGAAATAGCCGCAATCTTGGAAAATGGCCGGTGCCCATGGGCGCCGCCATTTTGGAAAATGACGTCATTTCCGGTTCCCATGGGTGCCGCCATTTTGGAAAATGACGTCACTTCTGGTATGACGTCACTTCTGGTATGACGTCACTTCTGGTATGACGTCACTTCTGGCATGATGTCATTTCCGGTATGATGTCACTTCCGGTCTAAA
Organism: Lithobius niger; assembly: GCA_023313725.1. NCBI lineage: Eukaryota > Metazoa > Arthropoda > Chilopoda > Lithobiomorpha > Lithobiidae > Lithobius > Lithobius niger. The sequence goes on from JAHWFP010213594.1 coordinate 64,135, forward strand.
GGTCAAAGGTCATTGGGGTGGGAATGTCTGCGACCAAATCGCATTTCTATACTACTACAATGAAATGACAGCTGGATAACCTAGAATTATCCTAACAGTGAGTTCAACAGAAATATGTTGGCCACATCTTTTCAAAACGCTGCACAAACTGAAACACAAAAAGGAGATAGATGACGCAATGAAAGCACTAAATGCCATCTAAAGAAGTTTGCTTGAAATGACGATCCAGTTACGTGTGCCATCTACCTCAACTAACTGGTTGATGTCAGCAGAGGCTGAAAAATCCACTTGGACATTAAAATACAATTGCAGTACAGCGTTAGTCCGCATCCACACTTGTTAATATGGCTTGTTAGCGATCCAAAAGAGAAAATGTCGGAAATATGCCGAAAACAATTTGTATGATTGATAAACTGTGTTCCGCGAGTATTTTAGATTTGGAAAATTATGGCAATCAGGTTCACAACCACACATTCATATCTTTAAAAAAAACGCCAGCAAATGTAGGTTTATTATACCTTATTGACCATTGGTGACAACGAAGATGTTGATTCCCTTGAATTCATATGATGGTTGAAGTCAGTCTTACATAAAGGAAGATCCAGGCTTCCAGAATCGTTGGAAAGCAAGGTTAAGACTTGGCATAAGTCATAAGACAAGGCATATAAGGAAAGCGTAAAGTGGAACATGGCTGGGCTGTGTACCTGTGCATTTGTACATTCAATCCACAGATAGGTACTGCATAGAATCTGTAATTTATATTGGAGGAACAATCATGCATATCTTATATAAATACAGGCGAAACCTATTTATATTCCCTTTTCGACTTAAATGTCAGATTACCAATCAGACATTTTGACTGGCAGTCTGGTATGTAAGCCAAAGAGGCAACGTAAATAGGTTTGCCTCTATTTTATCACATCAAAAACCAAAACTGGTAAAAGGGGCCGCCAAACTTCGAATGGTTCGGCCCTTCAAAGGAATGATATTAACACACCAAAACATTCGCCAAGTTAATCTCACCGCTTTATAGTTCAAAGGTTAAATGAAAACTAGAACATTGCTAATTTCGGTAGCAATGTTCAAGTTTTCATTTAACGTCCAAGGTATTATTCGGTGCGATTAAGTTGGCGAATGTTTTGGTGTTGACATCACTCCTTTGAAGGGCCGAACCATTCGGAACTTGGCGGCCCCTTTTACCAGTTTTGGTTTTTGATATGATATCAGTCCCTTTTTTTTTTAATTGTGTATTAGACTCAACTCCGCTACAGTGCAGATGTGTATTAAAGTGGCATGTCAACAAGAAATTGGTTTTCAACAATTTGCTACAACCTTTTGCCTATAGGTCGAACCATTCTCAACTTGGTCACCTCTGTATAGGTTTTTGGTTTGGTTTTAATTTTGTTGTAATTTGTTTTATTTCGTTAGTTTTGGTGTGTTGATACCACTCCTTTGAAAGCCCAAACCACTCTCAACTTGGTGGCCCCTTCACAAGTTTTTGCCTTTGTTTGTTTTGCTTTGTTTTTAGTGATGGTTTATTTTTCGTGAATTGGACGTGAATGCAATTTCTTTGGCAACTTTGTTTAGATTCATCGTGCTACACTAGTGTGTGTCTAGACACGCACGTCAGTATACACGTTGTCATTGTCCGAACTTTGGCTGTTCAATGATAGACGATGCCGACAATACTAACAATGGTTACAACAATACTTTCGTACTTAAGCGCCATCCCACGCCATGCTATAGTTACACCCCTAGGTTCCAAACCATAAAAGGTACGCAGTTCGTATCGTACTGTAGCCATTCGTCCAATTTCATAGCTGGAAGCCTTCCCGTTTTCTCGGTATAGATGAATAATCACCCTATGTAAATTAACATGGGGATGAGCGGAATAGAATTAGCTAGAAGCTAGATAGCTAGCTAGTTACTCATTTTCAACGTTATTGACGGTCAGATTGTGCATTGAAAGCAGCTTAGTTGGCATTCCTTCACGAGTTAATATTTATCAGGTAGATCATTGCTCTCGATTTCAACACAATTTAAGCTTTGTACCGCATTATTATTTTTCCCCAAGTACCTGATAAGTGCCCAACTATGCTTCAAGATATAAGACACTGACGCTATGGCGCCGCGCTACAATGATTTACAACCTCGACAATTGAATTGATGTGATGTTTGTTGTGACGATTGTTGCCTAGCTTGGCGCGACACACTAGCGTGTGTCTAGATATAACTCGTGTTGAGCCGTCGGTTTTCCGTCCCGTTTTGCCACATCTTATGTGGTGGAGTATGTTAACAAGACCAGTGGGGTTATACAGGACGGAAATCCGACGGCTCAACAAGAGTTAAATAAATTCAGACGCAAACCTATTTACATTGCCTCTTGGATTTAAATGTGAGACTGTCCACTCGGGCAGTCTGAGATTTAAGTCCAGAAGGCAACGTAAATAGGTTTATATCTGTATTTATTTAAGACCAATAGCGTGTTAGGTCATCAACATCAAGAACTCATAAAGTAGCAAGCAGAACACCACGTTACTGAAGAATGTTAGTTCTGCACATTGAACAACGTTGTAATTGTGGGAACGACACAGGTGGACCGAACTACTGGCCACCAAGTGAGGGACGTTACGGGGCAGAGCGTGGTTAGTTCCACACGGTCTCAGAAGTTTTTATACCTCGTACCCTAGGACGACCTGCAGCCAAGCACACACCTGCATCAGTGAAGAGGCTCGTGTTATGATCGAAAATGATATCCCGTGGTAGATCGATGGTAGACAAAAAAAGGTGGATTAATGTTGGTCCAACTGTTGATATTTATTAACTTGGAAAAGACGCCTTAGCTCTTCAGCATCCATTCGCCATACTTGCATCCCTCTCATCACTGCAGAAATGTTACTAATAAGTCGGCAAGAAGTAGGTACAAATCAACTTACGTATGTGAGTTCTGCATACAAGTAAGGACATCAGAAATAATTAAAGATGCTTCTTACAACTGCAATACCCTTTAAAGTAGTAGTCCTGTTGGACTTAGCTACTGACGTTGAAGTGTATAGGGCTTCAGAGGAACATCAGCAATATCAAGTCTCTTTTTAGGCCTACAAGATGGCGGCCTTTGGAGTAGTAATTGAAGACAACATCTTGAGAAGAAACGGTGATCAGTTGTTATAAAAGGGAGCGGAAATATACAGGGAAGGCGAGGACTGTTAAAGAGGTATAAGGCGGTGTTACAATAGGGCGCTACAATTGGTTGTGAAGAGTCGAAAGACAATGTGTTAAGGCTACATGGCAAAGAGTGCGAGACAACAAGTATAGTTTACAATAAGGAGAGACGAGCTACAACAATAGGCATTGTTGTGCCCCAGCCGAGGACTTAAAGGTATTGTCGTATAGCTACGTCTAGAGTAAACAATAAAAGAAAGTAATTGTTACAATCGATGCCTTATGCAAACGGGGATCGATCTCGCACACCATGGGAGCCAAGAGAAAGCCTTAAAGTGGGAGGTATAGAAGGGGATAGCATCTACGTATACAACGCATCTATTAGGTGTATAAACAAGTATGTGATAATGACGTATGTACATCTCACAAAGCCCCCCGTTCCTCGAGTAGGTTCCATGGGGTTGCGAGCTCTTAACACATTAAGGGTTTACAAACGTAAAATAAACAACCATAAATTTAAGATGTAACTGTAGGCTTGATACATACGTAAATTTATTGTTTACAAAGAGTGCAAAATACAAATTGCAGAAAAGTTAGTGCCTAATAAGCATGCATTTTGAGTAAGATGAAATAACTTTAGTACCAAATAAATACGTAAAATACTCCATGTATGTTATGCAAATTACAAATAATACGTTACTAAATGAATAATTAAATGTATAAATAATTTCAAGGTTTAGTACGTAGCCAATGGACCAAGTTGGATACGAAAATGCATTTTTTTTTAAAGTTGTTGTATTATTTATAGTGGGTTGAACTCTGGTAGTTGAGAGATTGAACTGATATAAAAAACTGTTTAATCTGTCAGTTGTGACTGGCCGAGTAAGAAGGTCAGCCATAAGTCTGGTGCCGGGGATAAAGACTAACTCGAGGATTTTCTGGTCAATCAAGGATCGCATAAACCATACTTTTCGTGCATAGTGTTTGGTGCGAGTGCTGGAGGATAGGCTGTTTACCAAGGCAATAGCGGATTGACTGTCAGGATAAAGTTTATAAGGTGTTTGCTTCAGGGGAATTACAGAAAGATCATGCAATAACCCGTGAATCCACTGCAAATCTTTTGCACACTCGGTGAGGGCCATGATTTCAGCTTCCGCACTGCTGAGTGCCACCATTTTTTGTTTGGTCGTCCTCCAGACCACCAGACACCCGGCTACCTTAACGACATAACCAGAGAATCCCCGGGAATCTGCGGTTAAGCTCCAAGTAGCGTCAGATAATCCAATTGGCTGTTCGTGGTTGCCCCAGGGAAAACGCAACCTATAGTGTACAGTCTCGCTTAAATAGCGAACAATACGTTTAGCAGCAATCCTACGTGTGCAGGATTACTGTTAAATCGGGAAAGGGTGATAACAGCATAGGTTATATCAGGGCGTGTATGGGTGGCCAAAAACAAGAGAACCAATAAGGGATTGATACAATTTGCGGTCTGCAGCTTTAGACTCCTGACAATGATCAAGGTTTTGAGTGACCAGGCAGGGAGTAGTCGCCCCCTTACATCCTGTCATATGGAAGGTCTCTATTATTTTATGAATATAAGCCGATTGGGAAATATAGATGCCGTCCGCATCAATTTCTAATAGGAGACCCAGGTAAAGGCAGTTCATGGATTCAAGTATGGTAAGTGACTTACCAATCTCGGCAAAGGATCGATCTATAAGGTCATCGGTCCCACAGAAGCACAAATCGTCAACATGGGCCCCGATTAAGACTATCTCGCTTCCACCGAGTCTAAAAAATATGCAGGGGTCCCATTCGCTCTGTGTAAAACCACACCCGACTATGACGGAGCGAAGTTTTAAATGCCATAATCTCCCGCTTTGTCTGAGCCCGTAGAGAAATTTGTTAAGTTTACAGACTTGTTTGGAGGCCCTAGCATCCTTATAGAAGCCTGGTGGCAAATGTAAATAAATTCGCCTGTCAATTTCATCAAAAAGATAGGCAGAACGGATATCTGCGGTCCTTATAGAATATTTGCGAAGGGCAGATAAAGCAAGCAACATTCGAAAGGAAGCAGTTCTTATGACTGGCGAGGATATTTCACCAAAGTCGTAACCTGGCCTGGCCGAGCCACCGCATGCTACAAGGCGAGCTTTCAGTTTCTGTAAGCTGCCATCTTTATTAAATTTGCGTGCAAAGACCCATTTACAATGTAGTATCTTATTCGCATCTGGCGGCCTATCTATTATGTCCCAAACATGCATATCTTCCAAAACTTGTATTTCTGCTAGTAGTGTGACCCGGGCTATAGACGTTTACCCCTTTAAGGCCAATAGGGGGCGTGGCTTATGCGTGGGTGGGTAGGGGGGGTTGCGGGGGTGGCGTGGGTGTTTGATTGGTAACGATAGGATAATTAGGGAAGGAGTTATGGACGATCAAAGTTGTTAACCCTTGCTAACCCATTAGTTACTTTATTCAATCCTTTTTTCTAACCCCTTAGTCACTTTTTGTGCCTTCAGATGGCGTTTGATGCGTTTTAACTCTTTTTTAATAGATTAAGAGCCAATGTGGACGTATTAGAGGGGAAGGGTTAATATTTTTATAGATTTAACCCTTTCCGATCGTTTAACGGTATTTACGTCTATAGGGTAGGAAAGGGTTACTTTATCCGGAATACAGCCCATAGCTGCTGAAAAAACCAGAATACATCCCCTAAATGCTGAAAACTATTTCCGATATCCCTATAGGCTGTGAAAAGGGTTACTTTTATCGCGAATATGTCCGTACCTGATGAAAAAACCAGAATACAACCCATAGATACTAAAAACTAGTTCCAACGTAAGCACAATTAGAGGGAAGGACACATTTTTTTCAGATTTAACGTGTATTTGGAGCTATAGGTTTGGAAAGGTTGCTTTTATGTAGAATATATCCCATAGCTGATGGAAAAAACCCACAATAGGACCCATAGATGCTGTAAACTAGTTCCGATGATAGGCCTAGGGCCACCCGCTTAGATATATTTTTAAAAGCTCTCTATTCTTTAATGGCACAACCCCCGCATAGTTCTACAGCTGCTCTCGCCGTGCGAGAGAAAAGTTTTTTATTTCAAAAAAAATGTGTAAGTGTTTCTGTACTGTGTGTCTGTAACATCGCTTGAGCGATTTTGTATTTTTCAGTATTTGCCTCGACAATATCCACACATTTTCGAAGGTGCGTTCATCTGAACCTCAAAGAAGTAAAAATAAATAAATAAATAAATGAATCATTCAACGATAAACAAGTACATAAATAAATAATAATATTTTTCTTGTTTATTTTCTTCTGTCTTTAGTCGGGTTTTCAGGATGATTTTGAGGAAAAAAAGTGCTTTCACAGAATCAATGCCTTTACCAATTCTATTTTGTAAAGGACACAAATTCGGTAAAACCACTTACCCTGCTATTGAGTCTTCTTTCTCTTCTCTTCTCTTCATGATGGTAAACTCGGTTACATAAATAAACACTTACACACTCTCCGGACTGGTGAAATTACAGATAGAAAGGAACAAAAAATAATGCTCAGTACAGATTTTTTAAATCACTATGCTGACACTATCTTCCGTAACCTTCCCTCATGTTTTTCTCCCAAATAGTACCCCAACAATTTTCTTGGAATCATTTTTAATTTAAAAGAATAAATATTTATGATGAAAATTTGGATTATATTAAAAGATAAAAAAACTAGTTTATTTTAATTTTGCTTTAAATTTATTTAACAATCATAATGATAACGCTAAGGCCTAAAGATCTATTAAAAATCGTTTACGTTAATTTTGATAAAAAAAAAACCCTACACAATAAGCTCTTCAACCATCTATGTAACCTAGAAATTAAAAAAAATTAAAAAATAAAAAATCAAACAACACAATAAGTCACACTTTCGAATCGAACTTATCAGCCCGCGTCTTTTAATACTCACATTTGTTTATTGCTGCAGTTGTTCGTGCCCGTCCTGCGCTACCTGGGCGACTATGTCGTTGATGTCGTCGCTGTCTGCATCACTCCCAGAATCCCCCACTCCGTAATACTGGAGCATCGCATCGTAATACGAGTCAGATTCTGACTGTTCCTGATCAAACAGGGCAAATTCTGCTTCTGCACGAATTCTCTCTTTTTCGACAGAAGCCTGTCTCCCCATCATGAGCCCCTTTACGAAAAGGCACTCTTCTTCTCCGACATGATCGTGAGGGGGAGCAGGTGCAACGATTCCGTAAGGGTTATCCTCAGCGAAGTCATAGACCTCGCTGTAATACATGGATGTGGAGGGGAGGAAGCCCTCTGGCTGAAGAGCGTCACCATTGTCTTTAAAATAAAATCCTACAGTCTTTTTAACGTGCAACCAAAATGCGTTGTCAAATTCAGCTAGCACTCTAGAATGAAGTTGTGACGCAAGATCAACAGCCTTGACGATCAAACCGTGGGGCTCAAAAGTACCAAATATACGGTCACCGTCTATTTCTTCGATCATCAATTCTCTAATAAGGACATCTCCATCTCCAACAAATTGAACATCCACGGAGAGCAACACATCCAAGATAGGGTACATTGACAATACTCCAGGCATGTTGTTGGTATCCAAAACGCTGTTCGAATGAGAAACGTTATTTTTTCCAAACGGTTGAAACTTTGAAACATAGTGCAATTTTCTACAGTCAGCCAATCACACGCATATAAGACTGTTGTTTTTGTTTTCTCACGAGGTACTATTGGTTTTAGGCTGACAATCTCAAGAATTTACAGTGCCGACCAATCCTGTATACAGAAAGCTGTATTTTCGTTTTCTCACGCAAGTCTATTGGTTTGGATTTAACGATCCTTAATTAACTATCTGCGTTCTCCGACCCTCACTAGGGGTACGACTGTTGTTCAATTTTGCGACCCCTTCCCCACCTCAACGATAAGAATGGCTAATCTAATTGTTTACTAAGCCTACCAAAGCGCTGTTGGAGGGGGAGGGGAGGGGGGCTATAATGAAGTCCCCTCAAGCCAATGCTCTCCATCTGATCGCCTATTGTTATCTGTTTACCCATCTCGGAGCCATGGAGTAAGAAAGGTAAAATAATTGGTTTTGTGCTCGCAAACAGTGATCGATCTTGCGAGACATTCCGACCCTATTAAAAGCGAGCGCGTAGAGTTATTTTCATCTTAAGTCTGGCAGGAAACATGTAGTCCATTCGTGGGAACAGCGGGACACTAACTAATGAGACCTCACATACTTTTAACGGGCGCTATGAACTTTCAAAAACAAAACAACAAGCTTAAGTTTTCAAATCCAGCCGTTTTTTTCCAGACCTTTCTTACGCAATAGAGATGTCTTATTGGCTAAAGATCCTCACGCATGCGCCTTCACAGTAGAAAAAAATAAAAAAAATTCAGAGTTGACCGTCTTTCCCTATCACCGTTTTCAAACACAATCCATGTTACGCCACAGTTAGAAGCTCTAACTGATATTGTGAGCCTTAATTATGATTTATAGGACTCATGCAGTGTTATAGTTTAAAAATGTCTCTACACATGGTCCAGAGACTGCCACGTACTGTGCTCAAGGATTAATTACGAATTTTGAGTGATTACGGATCTAATGGATATAGAGTCTTTATAACTTATAGAGCGCCCACGTTTTAATCAGGATTTTATGTGATTAAAGCTCGAAATGGACTCATCGGCTTTCGAGTTTGATTCTCCACCAAAAGAACTGACAGATTTAATTTTTAAATCTAAGAACGAAGAATTGCCAGTATTTTCGGCAAATAGTGTTGAGAAACATTTAAGTGCTCTGCGTTGTAGTGATATTTCAAGCGAGCCACCATTGGATATTCAACAAGTTGATAATTTGTATATTCATCAAGTTGTCAATGTAAGTGAAAATAGTAGTGATTCATTCGTTAAATGGTTAGATTGTAAGTTAGATAATGAAAACATTAGCGATTCTCCAGATTGTCTCAAAACGCCCCCATGTTATCGTTTTAGCCAAAATAATGTACCTGCTACCGTTAACAGCACGACGTCTCCTCTCGCACTTGCTAGATATATTCCCTTTACGAGTCCAATTTCTAGTCCAGATCAGGGTACCCGAGCTTGTGTCAAACCTTCGAACCCTATTAATTTACAAACTACCTCATTATGTGGTAACGAGAATTATCGGTACTCTATTGCACACATTGGACAATTAAATGGTGCTTATACCCAGAGAATCGAACCTGTAAACCAAACAGGGAAAGGGCAAACTTCTAATCATGATTTAGATTGTTCGACACAGAGAATCAGACCTCAAATACAAACGGGGGGAGGGGTACACACGTCTAAGCATGTTCTAGAGTTTTCAAATCGTGACTCCATTCATTCTAGGCCCTCCCCCCCTCTTTCATCTCCTAACCTTTCATCTGATGAATCCTTATCAACTGATGCAAGACTTAGGAAAAAACAAAACCATATCAAGAGGCCCACCATATATTATGACACGTCATCTGATAATGATTTTGTAGACAAGCCTACTGCTAGAAGAAAACCAAGAGCAAATAAAAAAAAATCCGCCGGTCAGAACGCAGGTAAGGGCAAGCGTATAGCGCCTCTAAAGACGTCAGAAATTATTAGGCAAGAAACCAAAAATTATGACGCCTCGTCTGATGACGATTTCCTGGATAGGCCTACTGTTAAAAAAAAAACAGGAGTAAATAAAAAACAAAAATCAAGAGGACAGGATAGGCCTGATGGTAAACACTTACAACATCTAAAGACAGCAGAAAATAATACCCAAGAGGAATTCAAACCTGAAAAAAAAAAAAACCCTCAAAAAAAAAGAAGCCGACCTGTGTGGAGTAACGATTCTGATTCAACACCACCTGAAAAGACCTCAAAAACACAGAGTCGGAAAATATTAAAAGAGAATGCTGTAACATTGGATAAGGAAGCCCTAACAAAGACCAGTAAAATATCTACAGTGGCAACACCTGCAGTAGCTGTAGCAAACACACCATCAACATCTGTTTCGATAGGTAAAAAAAAAAAAGGGCCAAAACCTAGTCGAGAAATAGAAAATTTGGACGGGAATCAGGAAAAAACTGATAAGGCAATTGCACCAAAAACCCGTAAATTAGCTACACCACCCAGAACACCGTTAGCAACAGATGCATCGTCTTCATATGATTCAGATTCGGATAGTTATCATAGAAAAAAAAAACCAGCCACCCCTTCACCTCCCGCTCCTCTTACATATACGGCAGACGAAACGGCTCCTAATGAGTCATTAAATAACCACGCCAGGCTCCAAGCAGGCTCACCAATTACTTCTAACCGTTTAGGTTACAATGTTGAGGATTACTACAGATTGGAATCAGTAATTACTCGTGAAGTAAAACGCTTTAAAACTAACGGAACAGATTTGAAAATACGGTTCATGCCAATACCAACTGAAATACTTGCAAATAGAGGGTTAACCATTTCTGAGCACCTTGAAGGAATTTTGGCAAATATTTTTTCAAGCATTCTCCATAACGCTCAACCTGCTGACATGGTAGGGGTAATGCTATACCACGAAGCCCTATCTACCCCTCTCTGGACCCGTTTCACAAGATATTCCCTGTTTCACATAGGAACCGTGCTTCACAAATTAGAGGAATTAATGCAAAGTGCTAAGGGAATAAATTTTTCCGAAGGCTTTTCCATAAGGGTGACACACGTAACCATGCCGGTTGGAGGCGCAATTAGGGTTGGAGGACACGTAAACAAGTGGAAGTTTATGCAAAAATTGCGAAATGTGGTCACAACTCCAATTATTGGTGGGAATTTTTGTCTTGCTCAGGCAATAGTTTCAGCAAAATCTTATTTAGGATTGCTACCTAGAATACCTTTCACATCTACAAAACGCAAAATAAAGGAAATCCGAAAGGAAATAGCCAATTTGCACCGGGCTGCAGGTGTTGAAGAAGGTATTTTGTGTGGGATTGTAGAGATAAAAAAGTTTCAAGACATTTTGGACAATGTACAGTTATGCGTGCTTGAATTCCAGTACGGAGCCCTAGTCCCTATTTTTTTAGGACCTCCAAAACGGTTTACAGCAAACATCGTTTTCTGTGACAAGCACTACGCATTCTGCAAAAAGGTTAACACCATTTTAGGACACAAATTCTGGTGCCAGCCCTGTTTAAAGGCGTTCGACAAAGTTGAGCAGCATGTATGCAAGAAACAGTGTAAGATTTGTTTGAAAAAAGGAACCTACTGTTCTCCATCATCAACACCTGTAGATTGTGATATATGTTTTCGCACTTTTAGAGGTCAGAAGTGTTTTGACAACCATAAAATTTCTAGTGATCCTAATCAGAGCTCTACTTGTGATCTGGTAGAAAAGTGCAGGAAATGTTTTAAAGAAGTTAGATCCAAAAAAAAGGAGCACGACTGTGGACAAATGAAATGTCCTATATGTAAAGTTTTGGTGCCACTAGAAAATCATAAATGTTACATTCCTAAGAACAAAATTGACACACCTGAAATCTCGCCTAGTTACGGATTTTTTGACGTAGAAACTTTATTGGTGTCCACAGGAAACAATGATTGTAGAGGGAATCCTATTAGAGAACATAAAGTATGTTGCGCTGTTTTCACAATATGTTGTGAGATTTGTGAGAATTATAGCTCGACCGAGCGAGACTGTAGGAACTGTGGAACACGGCTATTTACATTTTATGGTATGGATACTAGAGAACAATTTGGTGACTTCCTTTTTAACACCTATGGTAACAGGAAAGATATTAACCTGACTGTCTTTGCCCATAATTTAAGCGGTTTTGATTCAAATTTCCTCATTCAGTATTTACTGTCTAAACAGTATTGCCCTGATGTTGTTCTAAACGGAGAACGTGTAATTCACATGAAGGCTGGAGGTATACGGTTTTTGGATTTTTTTCTATTTTTCCATACAAGCTTGCGAAAAATTGCTCAAACGTTTTCTTTACCTCAAGGTAAGGGATTTTTCCCTCACAAATATTCGTCCGTAGACAGTCTGGAATATGTAGGCATTTATCCTGGAAAAGAGTATTTTTCTACAGAGAGAATGGGATCAAAGGAGCATGAAGAATTCGAACTGTGGTACGAGGAGGCTACTTCATCTGACATTCCGTTTGATTTCAAGAAAACAATGTTACAGTACTGTCAGCTAGACACGGAAATACTTCATAAATCTGTGATTAAGTTTAGAGACTTATTTATGAAAATATTTCCAGGGTGTAACCCTTACAACAGTTGTACACTTCCTGCTGCTGTCATAACTGCCTTCAGAACGTTGCACCTGGAAGAAAATACACTCGCACACATTCCCTACTCTTACGGACAGTCTCCTAAGCGTTATTCGGTGGTAGGGATCCAGTGGTTAAAATGGTTGGAGCATTCAAGAGGTCTACAAATTCAGAGTGGAGATTCCGTTGGTGGAGAACGTCGAATTGCTGAAAATTACGTTGACGGTTTTAGCGAGAATCCTGACACTGTTTATTTCATGAATGGTTGCCATTTTCATGCTCATAAGTCCTGCCTACCGAACAATAGACATCAAAAAGCATTGTTTAGTAATCTAACAATGGAAGAGACATATGAAAAGCAACTATTATTGGAAAAAAAGTTTAAACGACTCCAGTTTAATGTCGAATCCATTTGGGAATGCGAGTTTAAAAAGCTGCTAAAAACGAATGATGAAGCAAGCACGTTCGTATCCTCACTGAGCATTCATGATCATTTACATTGCGGAGACTCACTACATGGAGGTAGAGTAGAACTCGTGACTGCATACGCTGTTTCCAATGAAAAACAGCGCATAAATTACTTTGACTTTGTAAGCCTTTACGCGTACGTCATGGCGTACTGTCTTTTTCCTAAAGGACACCCTACAATTTATAGGAACATTGTTGACTGCTGTATCAGGAAATATTTTGGGTTGGTGAAATGTGAAATTTTAGCTCCACAAGACCTTTTGCTCCCAGTATTACCGATTTTAATAAACGGTAAACTTTTTTTTCCTTTGTGTGCATCATGTGCAGCTACTGAAACGCACGAATTGTGTGATCATTCTGAATCTGAAAGAATGTTGACGGATGTTTGGACGACACCTGAATTAGAGCTAGCTATTAGAAAGGGCTACGTAATTAAGAAGATTTACGAAGTGTGGGACTTCGAGAGAGATGTAGACTTCCACCCTTTCCGCTCTTACATTTTAAGCTTACTAAAAATTAAGCAAGAATGCGAGGGCTGGCCTCACAATTGTGATACTGAAGAAGCTAAACTGGCATTTATCGGAGAATACGAGGAAAAACAGGGCATTAAGCTGGACTATGATAACATTGAAAAGAAACCTGGTTTACGCCAGGTCTCGAAACAAGCTCTATGTGCGGCCTATGGGAAACTTGTTGAAAAATCATCAGTACCTTCAACAAAATTCGTAAACAATGCTCAAGACTTTTTTTCCATTCTTACAGATTCTACAAAAGAAATCCTGCACATTAATTTCGAGTGTAACGATACTATCGCAAGGATACAGTATCAGGAAATACATGGCTTTTCAAGACCACGAGTACATAACAATGTAGTTGTAGGCTCCTTTATTACAAGTTACGGACGCATAAAACTTTACGAAGCCATGGAATCCCTCCCTCCAGGGGCCACCCTCTACTATGACACTGACAGCCTAGTGACCTTGACAGATAGCTCTCAAGACCATCCAATCACTCCTAATATCTATCTAGGATCTATGACCGACGAAATTGCAAAAGATTATGGTCCTGATGCTTACATCGAGAAATTTTTAGGGGCTGGGGCTAAACAGTATGCACTGGTAATTCGCTTCAAGAACGACCCAAATAGAGTAGAGCATTTAATGAAAATCAGGGGCTTCACACTGGATTCTGATGCTCTGCAGAGTCTGAATCCTGAAGTTCTTGAAACGATGATATTGGGAAAACAGGTAGATAGAAGGGTCATCATTTCTAAAGCCGACCAAATTATCAGGCAAAAGAACCACGTGCTATCTGTACAGCGTGATAAAAGCTATAAATTAGTATTCAACAAGCGAATACTGCTCGAAGACTTCACCACAGTGCCTTACGGGTATAAACTCACGTGATTTAATTTTTAATTTTAAGAAACATGTAGCAGAGACTTCAACACATTTCATGTTTTGACTCGACACACATCGGACATGCATTGCACGAATTTTAACAATGAATACGTCAACAATTCAGCTGGAATCTCCTTTTTTTCTACTTATCTCAGCTCCGTCGCAGGCTGGAAAATCGACATGGTGTAGAAAGCTAATTCGGCACTCTGAACAAATGATATCACCCCCTCCCAATAATTTTATATGGTGTTATAGTATAGCTCAAAACTGGATGAGAGAGCTATCGTCTAAAGTCACTTTTCACCAAGGAGTGATTGACATTTCCAAGGTTCCCTCAGGATCCCTGCTTTTGCTGGATGACCTGCAAGATTCACTCAATGCAAAGGACAGTCAGCTCGCAACTAAAATTTCTCACCACAAATCGATAAGTGTCATATATATATCGCAGAATTTGTTCTTTCGAGGAAAAGCTCATAGAGATTTATCTTTAAATGCTAACTATATCGTCTTGTTCAAAAATCCTAGAGATAAACAGCAGGCATCCATTTTATCACGCCAGTTATACCCTGGGAAGACTGATTATTTCATGAAAAGTTATATGGATGCAACCGACCCAGCTTTTGGATATTTACTAATTAATCTTCGACAAACCACTCCCGAATCTTTGCGTTTAGTTACAAATATATTTCCAGGAGAAAAAATTGCTGTTTACATACCCTCAGATCCATGAAAGCTGCTTACAGAGCGCGAGCTTATTCATTCAACCATGTGCAAGCGATGTGAGCAGAACGCTGGTTCCAAGATGAAGAAACTGCACAAACATGGACCTATTTTAATGTCCTTCGCTCAAATGAACAAAAAACAGCTAAAAGGAGTGGTTAAGGATGCTTCACCTCAACTTATCGAATGTATATGTGAAATTTGTTTAAATTTGTTAAAAGCTAACATCCATGTTCCTGGCTCACAATTTAAGAAAATTAAGAAACATAAGAAGCTCATTCGTTCGTTGGCCAGTAAAGGTACTTCAGCAAAGAACAAGAAAAAAGTCATAAATCAGAAGGGTGGTCTAGCTTTTTTACCATTACTAGCACCGCTCCTGGCATCTGCAATCGGAGGATTTGTGGGGAAAGCAGTAGGTAAACGTGTGTAACATTGTGAAATTAGCGAACCAATTATGCAGAAACTAACGCTTGTACCTTATGACCCCGTTTTCAGTCAACAGAGTTACAATCCTTACTATAGACAGACCTTGGATACTGACGAACCAAGAGTACGCACTATAAAGTCTCTGCAGGACAGTATGTCAAAAATTTTACATGATAATGTACTATCAGATGATGACAAAGCTGTTTTTTTAAGCCAAATGCAGGCCAAAGTCTCCACACATTTAACCCGGTACAGAGACACCATTTCTCCTCAAATCTCTTCAACACCTTCGACTGCCAGTCCGTCTTCAGCCGGTACTACTACTACATCTGGTACAAGTACTTCAACATCTGTTCCTTCTCCTCAGGCTATTTTATCACCACCAATCTCTTCAAGTGCTATTACAGACACAAAATCAGTGATTTTAGAATCAATACCGAAAACCTATAGAAGTAAAGCCAGCCACATACTGGAAGCGTTACAGGCTAATAGTGACTTTAAAGTAAATGAAAAAAACGAAATTATTACTGATGATCGATTAATTCCTGGTTCCAATGTTATTGATTTATTACTTAACGCTACTACATCTAGAAAATACAATAGGCAACTGAAAGGTGGTGAAGAATTTTCTAGATATCTACGTGAATCTAATGTTCCGGTGTCATTTCTTAACAGTAGAACGGCTAAAGACACTAAACGCTCCAAGGCAAGAGCGTCAGGTTCTCGGTCAGACCTCAGTAACGCCTCTTCCCCCCCGCTCTCTCTACCTGCCCTTTTCCCCCCTCACCTCTGGGAGTCTTACCCCGAGACGCTAGTATGAACGATTATTTTGCACGTCACTATTACAATCCTTCAGATCCCTCCTCCTTTTCTTCAGCGCTCAAACTATACAAGCAGGCAAGATTAGATGGACTACCTTTCACACTCAATGATGCGAGAAAGTTCTTAGCAGCTAGCGATGTATACACCACGCACAGAAGAGTGGTCCAACGCTTCCGGAGAAACAAAATCGTTAGTTCAGGTATAAATCAAAACTGGCAGGCTGATCTAGCAGATGTAAGAAGCATTAGTAAATATAATAAAAAAAATACTTTTATATTACTAGCGATAGATGTGTTTAGCCGATTCGGTTACGCCGTACCCATTTTATCAAAATCTAATAATCATGTTGTAGAAGGATTTAAAGCTATCTTTAAACAGGCAGGAGGCTACCCAGTTTTCTTAGAGGTTGATCGTGGTAAAGAGTTTTATGGAGCTGTTACACGTAGTTTCTTACGTGAATGTGGAATTAAACTGTTTTCATCTAAAACTAATACTTTGCATAAATCGGCGATCGCCGAACGGTTTATTCTCACCGTAAAGAACAAATTATATAAAATATTCACATACAGGGGAAACTATCACTATTTAGATATATTACCAAAAATTATTGAAGCTTATAACAACTCTGTGCATCCAGCAATAAGGGCTCCTCCCTCCTCTGTTCGACCTGAAAACCAGTTTTATTTTTGGAAAAAATACCATAGCCCTATGACTTTAGCCAGAAATGAAAAACGTAAAAAAAAATTCGTGTTCAATGTTGGTGATACTGTGCGTATTTCAAAATCTAGACACAAGTTTGCTAGAGGTTTTAAGCCTGGGTGGAGTAGGGAGCAATTTAAAATAGTGAAAAGACACAACACTTCTCCCATACCCACTTATTCACTTGAAGATTTGCTTGGAGAGGAGGTGGAGGGAAAGTTCTATCCCTACGAAATAACGTTAAGTATCAAATCTGAGGATTCGTTTCACGCAATAGAAAGTATTATAAAATCTAGAGGTAAAGGAGGAAAAAAAGAATATTTAGTAAGGTGGGAAGGATACGACCAAAGGTTCGATTCCTGGGTGAAGGCTGACGACTTAAAACAGGGGCCCCCTTCTTAAATTTTACAAAATGGATAATTTTTATCTTCAACTTCCGTCTAATGGAGACCCTCAGTACCATCCTGAAAATACTCTAACAGAGTATACGATTCATTTACCTAAACGAATCGAGTTAACAGGTAACTGGTCTGTAGGACTTGTGGAGCTACTTTATCCACATAATTTTGTACAGCTGTCAAAGTCACGCACAGCATCAATGAAAATTATAAGAAATGATTACAAACGAGTGTACTTTCCAAAGTTTGATCTGACAGATAATAACGGGGAAGAAAAATGGATAGAAACGTTTGCCGCTTTTTTAAACAACTATTTTAAGGCACATTTTCCAGTTCAACAGCCCGTCTTTATTAGGGTTAACGAAGAAAATACTTTCACTATAATGCTTGTGCCTGACTGTGACATTTTTATTGACGATAGATTAGCATTAATTCTCGGATTTGACGGTATCACCACTACCTATTTGAACAAAACAACAGAGCCTCCCAACTATCCTAAAAATAAATTAGAATATTCTACACAACCATGGTATATGGATATAAAATGTGACTCTAAAGTAGGTTACACCCTTGATTTGACACTTCCTGAAGGTTTTTATTTACAGCCCACAAGGGTAGTAGAAGTGATAAACGAAATTATATCAGATAGCTTAGCCAAAAATGATGTATTATTCACATATAACAGGTTAAACAAGTGTGTACACATTGAACTAAAAAATGGAGCTGTTTTACTTTTAAACGAAGCTATGGGTCAATTAGTAGGATTCGGAGGAAAACAGACTATAGCAATGTCGAAACAAGCTCCTTTCCCAATTGATCTGGACATTGGATTCTATAATTTATTTATTTACACATCTTTAATAGCATCTGATGAAGTAGTCGGTTCTAGTTTAGCCCCTCTGTTGCGCTGCGTTCCTGTGCGAGGATCGGATGGGGAAACAATTTCAGAAATTTACCAGTTTCCCTTTTATAAACCGTTAGTACGAAACTCCTTTCACGAGGTTTCGATAATTATTCGTGATGACACATCACAGCCTGTACAATTCTCTCCTAACGGTCGTGTAAACATAACGCTCCATTTCCGCCGAAATGAATAAAATTCTTCCTAGAACTAAAACACAATCAGTCTGATTATAGACGTCAACAGAGAAGGTGTGTCTTTGCTCTTTCATTTTTAATGTTCAAAATGAAGATTGCTCCTAGAAACACAGCACAAACGTGCTTCCACCATTACTGTCGACAGTCTGGTCTTGGAATTAATAATGGCGTTTTTGAAGGTGCCAGATTTCAAAGAGGATCAGGCTTAATAAGTTCATTTCGTAGATCTGTAGTTCCTCTCATAGGACCTTTTTTTAAAAATGCAGCAATGAGGGCTGGTAGATACATTTTACGTAAGGGAACTGGTTTTTTATCTGATATAGACGGTGGCATGGGGGTTAAAGAGGCTGCAAAGCAGAGATTTGGACAAATTAAATCTGATGTGATTAATAGTGTTACAGGGCGACAATCCGGAAGTGGTAGAAAAAAACGTAAACTAAATCATTTTACTTTAAGAGCGCCATTCCCCTATACAGTCAGTCGGAACGGTGCTATAGGAAAAAGAAGACGTGTTAAGCGCGCTGTTAAAAAAACCCCTAGACGCACAGCTAAAAAGCGAGCCAAACGAGTAGTTAAAAAAAAGAAAACCAAACGTAAACATTCTGACGTTTTCGATTAAAAATATCCAAAATGGCTCTCATTCACTACGCTTCTCCAGAGTGCGGAACTGGAGGCTTTGAGCTCTTTGATATTCCTCCTACTGCTGTCGACACTCAAGATGTAAGTTTTGTACAGCATTTTCCTATTAACAGTATCACAGGAGGTGGGCCTATCGAATATCAGATTTCATCCTCAGGAGAACATTATGTCGATTTAGATGATACGTTTCTTCACTGTCAAATTAAGGTGAAGCATGGTGACGGCTCAAATTTGACAGGAGCTGACAAGATTTCAACTGTGAACAATGTTCTACACAGCCTTTTCCAACAAATTGACCTTTACCTAAACGAAACATTGGTGTCATCATCAGACTCATGCTATGCCTTTCGATCTTATCTCGAGAATCTTCTGAGTTATTCCAAAGCGGCAAAAAAATCACAGTTATGTTGTGAAGGATGGGAAACGGACCAAGCTTCGAAATTCGATGACACTGACACAGCAGACAATGACTGTAATACAGGAACCTTGGCACGCCAGAAAAAGATCGCAAATTCAAAGACTTGGGATCTTTATGGCAAGTTACATTTAGACTGGTTCCAACAGCCAAGACATTTATTAAATTCTGTGGATATTCGTTTGAGACTAATTCGTAATGCTGACAAATTTGTGCTTCTTTCCAACGACCCTACAAAGAGTCCCAAAATCGAAATAGTGAAAGCAGTGCTCTATGTGAAAAAAATAAAGCCTTCTTCAAACATTTTACTGGCTCACGCTAAAGTGCTTGAGAGTTCTAACGCTCGTTATGTGCTCCGGAAAGTGGACTGTAAAATTTTTACTATTGCTGCAGGAACGCTTGAAGGCTCAATCGACTCTGCCATTGTTGGAAATTTGCCATGTATTGTTACAGTTGGCTTAATAAAGAACAGTGCTTTTAGTGGTGCCTACAACGCTAGCCCCTTTAACTTTCAACACTTCAACTTGTGTCATATTGCCCTCAGTGTTGACGGTAGACTTGTGCCTAGTCACCCATTTTCCCCAGATTTTAACAACAATCTATTCGTGAGGGACTACCTATCACTGTTTAGTGGCACAGGACGCCATCAACAAGATTCTGGTCTTGACCTTACCTATGATGACTATAAACAAGGGAACATGTTACACGTATTTGACCTCACGCCTGATCATTGTTCTTCCGGAACTCACTTAAGTTTGGCTAAACAAGGAAATGTTAGGGTTGAACTACGTTTTTCACAAGCATTAGCCGACCCTGTAAATGTCGTTCTGTACTGTGCCTACCAATCTGTTGCCGAAATTGATAAAAATCGAAGCATCATATTAGACCAGTGAGAAGAATGGATACCAACCAAATAACAAAGCTTGTATCCTCAGACGTTCGATTATCATCATTATTCGGAGGTGTGTATCCTTGCGATTTACTACCGAAGAAGAAAGTGCATCGAAAAACGTTGTTCATTGTGAATATTGATAAACACACAAAACCAGGAAGCCATTGGGTTCTACTATTGCTAAACCCTCCCACTAACGAGTGTGTATATTTCGACAGCTATGGAGAAAAGCCACAAAATTCTTTTATAGCCAAGTTTCTATCTCTACATGGTGAAAGTTGTGATTTTAACACTGAGTGCCTACAGTCAGCATGCAGTAACGTTTGTGGAGGTTATTGTCTGTTCTTGGGGTACCACATGGCTAGAGGTAGATCAATGAACTTTATCGTGAAAAACTATTTTGATACTCGCACAAAAGCCAGAAACGATTCTCAAGTGGTAAAATTTGTAAAAAAAATTTTCAAGCATTCTTTTGGACAGCTAAGAACAGACCTCCAGTGTTATAACCAGGGTGCACAGTCGAGAAATCGATAATAAAGCAAAATGTACACAATTACCCTATTGTACCAGTGTCTAACATGCAATAAAAATTTAAAAAAATCAATTTTAACATGATTTATTGAATGCTGATAGAATAAGAATACATGACATAGTTACAAATAATTTTATCTGGCACATGTAAAATCATTACGACTGTTTCCTCTATTTACACAGTGAAAAGTAAAAAATATATTTTACTTACAATTCTTTTCTCTGAAGCGAAATATTGTCCAGTGAATGTCACTTAAGAGTCAGTAGTGAAAAATTTTCATTTAACGTTTTTTGTAGATTTAACACTGACTGTCCTTAAGGGTTCAGTGAACTGAAGCAAGGCCTCGACTGTAAAGCAGAGAAAGATAGAGAGAGCTGTGAAAACAGTTGATACTACTTTAACGTTTTCTCCTTCTTTCCCTCTCTCACTGTTTTACACTCTAAGAGCTTAAGTGGAAAATGTGGGCTGTTTTTGACATTGGTAGTTCCTCACGTCTTGAAAAATAGTTCACAAAGCACAGTTTTTGTTATCTTGAATTCTGTTCACAAACACCTTTAGATGGTTAAAGTACTATTTAGTTCACTAAATGATTGGGTAAATAATCCTCATATCTAAGGGAGAACTACACCACTTTCACTATGAGTGGTTATGGCACGATTAGCAATCACTCTAGATGTGTTTGTAATTTATCCACACGCCAGCGTATTTCCTGCACTTCTTTACAGAAATTCTCCCAGGTTTGAACAGATAAGTGAATACCTTTGACATGGTTCAGTGTTTCGCACAGTCCTGATGGTTCGAACTGGAGTAGAGAAACAGATATCTCATTTGTAGGGCTGTAATCACGACTGATTACCACTCTCTTGTTTGCAGAAATATCGTGCCTATGCTGATAAATGTCTTTTCCAATTCGTTCAGGGTAGCTTGTTGGGCATTCAATCTCTGCCTCCATAGTGTGCTTGGGGATTGGGGCTCTATCGTTCACAAGTTGGTCGACAGCATCCGCAACTAGATCGATTGTTCTCGGGTTTACAAGTTTCTTGAATTCGTCAACGTTGAGATTCAGTCCTACACGATTAGGGACCCAATCAAGATCGATTTGGCTGAATAGGAAGGATCTGACAGCTACATAAACGTTCCTCTTGAATGACTGCACACTGACGAACACATTTGGCTCACCGATTACTATGAACCTTTTCCGATCCGGTTTATAAGTAGTGTTAGCACACATTGCGTAGAAATCCTCGGGACGTCGTTTCAAGGCATGGGAGTTAGCCTCGTCGGCGGGGAAAAATCTTTTTTTCCCTGCTTTCTTTTTAGGTGCATCGCTCAGCTTCGGAGAACCATCGTGTGCTGTAGCATGAGTTTCTCCTTCTTCGATAGTAGAATCAAAATCCTGAGTTCCCTCTAATAGATCTGAAGCATTTGTACGAATTGTTTTGTTCATCAGTGTAGAAACACCAGCAGGGCGGGAACTGTCTTCTGTGCATACTTCAACGTTTTCGCAAACTTCTTGCGTATTCAGCTCTTCTTCAAACGAGATATCCACAACAGCCTGTGAAGAATCCATTGTATATTCAAGTTTAGGTTGAGCTCTCCTGACAAAGGCAAAACGTGGTAATTCACCGACTATAGGCTTTTGATGGCGGGCAGAGTAGAAACGAAAGCCAGGCTTCACTGAAGCTAAAGTCATGGAAAGATGGCTGTCGCTATCATTTTCTCAGTATTTTCTTATATAGGTCTTACCCTAAGACATGATTGGTCAAAATAAATTACAGGGTAAGTGCAGAAACCTTCCGCGATTGGCTAACAGCTACGCAATGGCAGAACGATCTACAAGAACAGGCGTGTCCTTTTTCTTCCACGTGACCAAGCTTTTTAAATGCAATACTAATACTCGGAATAGTTACACAATGTCTTTGAGGAATGCCTATATTATAACATGCATCAGTAGGCGGTAATGCTCTCAACATTGCACCACTAAACACGGGTATGGTAAAGGATTGATTTGTTACATACCCTTTATTTCTCATCGTCCAATCACGTCCTGCACCAAAGGAGAGGTAAGTTGTTCCAGCTTTGGTATCCTTTTCAGTGCACTCATTGTCTTCCAAAAATCCCAAACAATCTGTACCATCTTTAAGCCTATTAACGACTGCGAAATCATAGTTTTCTCCCGTGAGAATGTTGACTTTGTCCTTTAAAGCAGCTAGTACGGGGGGCCACGGTTTTGCATACAGGGTTAAACCTCCGTAGGTATACTTCAGAGACGGGTGAGATCCATAGCCAACATGCTTCCTTTTAATGCCGAATTCCTGTCCAAAGAGATGCACTTTTTGCTCTGTCAAATAATTTACTTCCCGCTCCAGCGCATAAAATATCATGGCCGCAACATCGGAAGGGAACAGAGAATCATCGAAACGTAGATTTAGCCCAGGATGGAAGTCATGCTGCGGAATAGGCCGCTCGTTCTTTAAAGAAACAGCCCTTATTTTCTCGATGAGCAAATCTATAAAAAAAAGTACGGTTTTTCAGATAATTGTCTTAACTCACGATTTTTTAAACACTATTTCAACGAAAGAATTGTGATCAAACTTACCAATAGGCTCCATGGTGCTGCTTAGTTGGGGAAGCAGAAAATGAGTGTTCATCTTGAAGGCTTTACTTCAACGCCTCTGCTGGTACTTTATATAAGCACGAAACCTTCGAGTATTCCCAACCAATCAAAATTCAGCATTCGCTATAGGAATTTAGCGATTGGCTTTTGAAAAAATGGATATGTAAAACGGAGGGGTAATCGTGTTAGCCTCCAAAAGCCTCGAAAACCGGGTACAGATATATTTGGAAATAGTTTTCAGCATTTAGGGGATGTATTCTGGTTTTTTCAGCAGCTATGGGCTGTATTCCGGATAAAGTAACCCTTTCCTACCCTATAGACGTAAATACCGTTAAACGATCGGAAAGGGTTAAATCTATAAAAATATTAACCCTTCCCCTCTAATACGTCCACATTGGCTCTTAATCTATTAAAAAAGAGTTAAAACGCATCAAACGCCATCTGAAGGCACAAAAAGTGACTAAGGGGTTAGAAAAAAGGATTGAATAAAGTAACTAATGGGTTAGCAAGGGTTAACAACTTTGATCGTCCATAACTCCTTCCCTAATTATCCTATCGTTACCAATCAAACACCCACGCCACCCCCGCAACCCCCCCTACCCACCCACGCATAAGCCACGCCCCCTATTGGCCTTAAAGGGGTAAACGTCTATAGCCCGGGTCACACTACTTCTGCTTGCATAGCAAGCTTCCGAAGCTTAGCATCAGGATCCCTAATGGCCTGGTTATAGGTAGTAGGCAAAGGGGTATGCAGGTTCACAACATTACAGGAGGCCCATATTTCTCTTAAGGGAAAAGGCCTACTAAACACCCCAGGCTTAGGTTTGTTGAAGGTACGAAAACGAGATTTAGGGACATAACCACGGAAACGTGTTAACGGTGGAAATAGTTGCCTTTTAGGACTCGGAGAAGAGGTAAGCCAACTCTTAGGGCTTTCAGATACTAAATTAACATTCTCAATAGGGGGAGAGTTAGGTAAGACAGAGGCTAATAAGCTTGGCACGTGAGGAAGCAAGGTGTTTTGCATTCTATCGGGTATAAAACTAGGTGCAGTTGGGCGTAATTTGGTAAATGTATCATGTCCAAAAATGATATCTTTAATGCCGCAAGAATAAGCATAAGAAAGTTCCCTTCCAACACTTTGTCCTTCTAAGTCATAAGACTGGTCGATGTCTAACTTAATGCTAAATTGGTGGTTATCCCTTTCACCAAACATTACCAAATTTCTAGGCCTATTTTTTACGATTTACGTATACACCTCCAGTTCTTAAGTTGCTATTCAAACCTATGTTTAATAATAGTGAGGCAGAAAGCAAATTTTTGGCAGCAGATGGTATTTCGACCACGTTTTTAAGTATAACCCAGTGTTTGAGAGGGCGGCCAAATTTGTCGTAGCCTTTCACTCCAATCAAAACACCGGTTGCGGTCATACCATTTGCAGCCAATGCAACACGAACTCTTGGACATTTTTGCCTATCAATCTGTTTATAAGAGTTTGTAACAATACTTAAACTTGCACCACTGTCATGAGCAAAGGTTTCTACTATTTTGGAAGATATCTTATCCTTATAACTAAATACGTTTGTATTATACGTTACGTAAGGGCTTCGTTGCGTGCTTCCAAAGTTTGAATCTTTGTCCATGGTCTCGTTGAGGCTTAAACCGTACGCCATATGGTTTTGGCACAAGAAAGGCACATGTTCATTGTTGTTGGAATGAAGTGGTTGTTGTCGGGCCGTTTGTTGTGCGGCTAAATTGATGGATTTTGCTACTGTTGTACTTGAGGACGGTTTGAAGTTTGGTTTTCGGATTTTTTCGGCGAGGTTCTTCGGCGGTTCCTCGTGTCACTGGTCAGTACGCTTGGACGTTGGCTACTCAAATGTCCAAATCCGTAACAGGAACGGCACCTTGGTCCAGCTGGATGGTCAGCGGGGTCAACTCGGTCACAGTTCCACAAATTATGGGATGGAGAGTGGCAATAGACACAAGCCCTTCCAGATCGTCGTAGTTGCTGTCTAGAAGTTTGTTTCGGTTGCATCTTTGGCTTTGGGGGTGTCTTCATTTCCCTGGGCCTTGGTGGAACGTAGTGACAACATTGTTTAGGCATATGGTTGGAATTATAATACACCTTGGAATGCTGGTAAGGAGGGGAAGCTTCAAACAGTTTATCACGGTCATATTGCCTTTGGTGATAGCGTGGAGACACCTGAATATTGTATGCTGGTTTGGGCTCTACCCTTTGGGCTCTTTGGGCTTCACCCCTCTTATAATCCATACGGCTGCCTGTTGTTCAGTTAGTGGATAACCGGTTGCGACTAGTTCTTCCATCACTGCTCTTGCACGTCTTATATAAGAGCTGATATCTTCAGATGGTTTCATCGTTATGGCCGTTAGATCTTGCAGTTTATACATTTGATTAAATGGGTCTATTCGTGCAAAATCTGCTGTGAGACGTTCCCAAACGATACGCGCTCTTTGTACATTATAGAATGCAATGGCTAGCTGTGGTGACATTGTTCGCATCAGCATTAATTTGCATTCTGAATTCATCTGGTTCCATGTGGCGATGTCTTCAGGAGGATCATTATTTGCATCTGGGCAATCTTGCTGTAGGACTGTAGGAAGCCATTTCTTTTCCTCCGCAAGGCAAGTAAAAATAGCACGCCAGTGCTTATAATTTTCGGATCCTAATAGGATGGGTATTCCTTTATAGTAGGAAGCTTGTTGCTGATGGGTCCTTGGCTTATCCTGATTTGTTGGTCCCCAATGCTGCATGGTCAGAGATAGTGATGTTGTTGCTACAACGTTTATAGAGATGTGGTACGTTTTTCAAGTTATGCAGGATTACTTTCTTGCTGTTCTTGCTGGGCTACCATCTCAGTGAGTTGCCTTTTATACGCTGGATTAGCAACTGGCTATGTTACCATTTAGTGTAAAGGCTACCATCCTGCAGTGCTACCATTTATATGTGGGAACGACACAGGTGGACCGGACCACTGGCCGCCAAGTGAGGGACGTTACGGGGCAGAGCGTGGTTAGTTCCACACGGCCTCAGAAGTTTTTATACCTCGTACCCTAGGACGACCTGCAGCCAAGCACACACCTGCATCAGTGAAGAGGCTCGTGTTATGATCGAAAATGATCCGTGGTAGATCGATGGTAGACAAAAAAAGGGTGGATTAATGTTGGTCCAACTGTTGATATTTATTAACTTGGAAAAGACGCCTTAGCTCTTCAGCATCCATTCGCCATACTTGCATCCCTCTCATCACTGCAGAAATGTTACTAATAAGTCGGCAAGAAGTAGGTACAAATCAACTTACGTATGTGAGTTCTGCATACAAGTAAGGACATCAGAAATAATTAAAGATGCTTCTTACAACTGCAATACCCTTTAAAGTAGTAGTCCTGTTGGACTTAGCTACTGACGTTGACGCTTCAGAGGAACATCAGAAATCTCAAGTCTCTTTTTAGGTCTACAAGATGGCGGCCTTTGGAGTAGTAATTGAAGACAACATCTTGAGAAGAAACGGTGATCAGTTGTTATAAAAGGGAGCGGAAAGATACAGGGAACTCGAGGACTGTTAAAGAGGTATAAGGCGGTGTTACAATAGTGCGCAGTCGAAAGACAATGTGTTAAGGCTACATGGCAAAGAGTGCGAGACAACAAGTATAGTTTACAATAAGGAGAGACGAGCTACAACAATAGGCATTGTTGTGCCCCGGCCGAGGACTTCAAGGTATTGTCGTATAGCTACGTCTAGAGTAAACAATACGGCCTGCAGCCTGCGGTCTGCGGCCTTGCAGTGCTGGAAACACCGGTTCTCGTCAGATCTCCGAAGTTAAGCAGCATTGGGCTGGATTGATATTTGGGTGGGTGACCGCCTGGGAATCTGGCTGTTGCAGACATAGGGCCTTAGGGCTTCGGGCAGATGACCAGGAGTGGTTAACGCTCGTTAAACCCTTTGAAACCCTTTTAGAGTAAACAATAAAAGAAAGTAATTGTTACAATCGATGCCTTATGCAAACGGGGATCGATCTCGCGCACCATGGGAGCCAAGAGGAAGCCTTAAAGTGGGAGGTCTAGAAGAGGATAGCATCTACGTATACAACGCATCTATTAGGTGTATAAACAAGTATGTTATAATGACGTATGTACATCCCACAGTAATGACTTCACTAGAAGTAGCACGATATCGACTTACATAAAACATATCCAAAGCTGCCAAGGAAACGGTGCACATTCTAACTTGCTGGCCTCACGAATGCCAAAAAATCCGAAAAACACCAAAGCAGATGGAAGAAGGAAATCTGGATAATTTCTAGTGTACCGATATCTGACATGATAACTTGACCCAAAAATGCGAAAAGCAGCCAATGGAAACTACAAAAAAAATATACCGTCGGCTAGTTTTGCCTGCATGGACAGTGAACACAAGTTCCAGAAGCAGTGAATATAAGCACGAAATGGTGGGTTTATCTTGGATTTTTCCAATTAAATGTAGGATATTCTCGGCTGCAAAAATACAATGTAATATACGATGGTAAGACCGCATCCGTAAATTCCTCGGTAGTTGAAGTGAGAAGGTCGCACTTGCAGGGAGTATAGTCATTTGTTTGGCCTCCCACTGTCTGCACAGTTCTGGTCAGTTATGCATGGGTTTCTAATTTAGTTTTAAAACATTTAATTCTCAGTGCCTCTCATCAACATGATTTGTAGTAGTTTGTTTAAGTACGGAGCCTCTTGGTTGTTCCAACTTGATAACAGCCATGCCGAAACTTTGTGGCTCCAGTGTTATTTATGCATATTTGGGCTTATTTGTTTACATTACTTAATATACTAGTACATACATCTGATGTCTTACAAAGAGCAACAACCGCTGCAGTAATTCTTAACACGATCTACAGGTTGCAGAAACACTACAATTCTTATAAAAACTTACATAGATTTTCTCAAATGTTCAACAGGTTAAAAAATGCATTCGTAGCAAGTTTAACAACGGGAAAAGGTGCCATGGCATTATGCGGCACAACACTGTATTCCATATTTGAATAAGCGTGACTCATTAGCATGGAGGCATGAGAAATGAAACTCGGCGAATGTAAATATCTGCTTTCCATAACGTTAGAGTTGTGTTTGTTGACGAAGTTAGTATGGTTGGATCTGACGTACTGCACTTGAGCGTGCATGAAATCAATACTCAATTTGATAAACCTCTCAGGGCCACGAACAGTGTGTTTTGTGGAGATCTGAGACAGCTTCCTTATGTAAACACTAGACCAGTGTTTGAGCTACACAATGATTCTCATAGTGGCACAGTATTCTGGCAGTCATTGGATTACTTCCCATTAGCGAAAACCATAAAGATAAAGCAACGTTGACTTTTCCCGCATATAAACCAAGATTGGTAACGATGAACAGCTGACGCCTCACGGAAAATATCTCAATGAAAGTCGTTTTAAAACCAAGGCGCAACCACGGTAGACGTGCCACATGAAGTACATTGAAATATTTGGAAAGGGAAGAAGACGACGATTACCATATAAAGGGCAAACTCATGTCTCGTTTTTATGCTGTTTCGAATCAAAACGTGATGCGTTTCAGCTGAACTAAGATAACCAGAAGCATTGCTTCTGCAACATTAAAAAACATGCAGTTGAAATGGAAATGCCTTCTATTCTTAATAGCAATTCCCAAGTGTGCTATGAAGGTTCGCACATCATAAAGAGGCACATTCAAAAAAATACTCGTCTACTACGAAAACAGGTCTAGATCTGCAACTAACTTATGTGTGCTAACTTCCTTAGAAGAGTCGTATCTAACTAATCACAATTCGCAGTTTATCTTTCACCATTCAAAAGGAGCCATTAAACCTGAGTCGAAAGAACCTGCAGACACAATTCCAACGACTGGAGAGGTATGAATTGCCCATTCTCACTGATGCTGTTAACAAATTCCTTCTGAAAACTGCTACCCACGATCTTAGGGTGACCACTCTCTACATGAAGAGCTTGAAAAGTCACACAAAAGATGTATCTACAGATCCTGTACTAACTTCTACGGACGTAGTTGCTCTTAGTGAAATCTGGATGGATAACAACCAATCTATGCCATGGAACGGTTGCAAACGTGTAACTCAGTTTAAAATGCAAGATATTGGCGGTACAGGAGTCACCATGCATGAAAAAGTAGGAGCTACCACGATTGCTGCACCTCATTCGCTACCGAAAGTTAGTGCTGATAATGTACCAGAGTTTTCTTCGCGTTTGATGAAGCTGAATACTGTGACAACTTAAGTTCAGGAGAATATGTTATAAATGGCAAAAAAAAGTCTTTAATAGTAACTTGGTATCTGCCTTCCATCATTGCAAGTGGTAACTGAAAAGCTTTCCAATTTCGTAATTGGGCCGCATACGCACCAAAAATTTGCGGAGTTATTTTCATTCATGCAGCGCAGCGAAGTCATTCATATACCCATAATTTTAGCATGTAAAGGTGCTTTCAACACAGACTTCACACCAGAATAAAATGCAGACTGTGTTACATTTATGCAAGATACCTTTTGGCTGAATTTAATCTTGAATCAGCAGGAGCAACAAGATGTAATTTCTGTTTAAATATGGTCTTGGCTAGAAATATTAAACATCTCTCATGTGTGGACTATGGTACCACATCTAAAATAAAAATCGTCATTCGATGAATGATTGAGAACCAAGGTTCCCCAGTCAACTCTTTCATTGATATCGTACGCAAAGAAAAACTTGCCAATTTGAGTTACGTATTTAAAAAAAGCTATTTACTCGTAAAACATGACGGGTTTTTTTAATGTGTCCACACATACTTTTTTCAAATTATTGATTATATGGTATAAAAGCTTAATTTCATGTTAAACAACAAATTATTACAATCAAAACGTCAAGCGCGCCATAAAAAGAAAATGGTTGTTTGATTGAAGCTTCACTTTACTTGTTAAAATGTACACGGATTAAATTGGATGATTTTTAATTTAAATAATCAAATGTACAATTCAGAAAATTGCATCTGCTTAAGTGCTGTTGTGCTTTACGTTTTTAAATATATGATTATATAAATTAAAAATCATCCAATTGTATCCTTGTACATTTTAACAAGTAAAGTAAAATTCAATTAAATAACCCTTTTTTTAAGGCACACTTGACGTTTTTGTTTGTAATACGTGTACCTTTTTTATGACATTCAGTAATGTCGACTAAAAACAGGAAAAACTGGAATGAATATTTTACTTCAAATTGGCAGCAAACGCCGAGTATTAATAAACTAATTCGTAATAGGGATAATGCTGGTGAATAATTGCTGGCTCAGCAGAAGTCTTTTATTGTTCAGACTATGTTTTGCTTCGGGCAGATAACCAGGAGTGGTAACGCTCGTAACCTTTGAAACCTTTGAAACCTGGTAACCTTTGAAACCCCCTTTGCAGCTGGCGTTTGTTGATTGCCATTGTTCCTTAATTATAATGGTAGGGCCTTAGGGCTTCGGGCAGATGACCAGGAGTGGTTAATGCTAGTTAAACCTTTTGAAACCCTTTGGTTAAAACAATGTAAAACAATCGAAATGATCGTTCAGGGTTCCGTAACTCCGGAATGGCTCGACCGATTGAAAAAGTGGTCTGTGGGAGAATGAAGGCCAGGAAAATGTGTGGCTTATACCATGTTTCAGCTATTAGGAAGGTGCAGTAGTTTGTTCTGAAACGGTGTCACACAACAACAACAACAACAACAACAACAACAACAACAAGTAGTGAATAGTTTTCAAATTTACATGTGGATCTCTACTTTTACTCTTGCACAGAATTGCATAATTTTTGGTATGCAATTTCATACATTCCGACCTTCCATACCTATTTGCTATCTGGCCAATTTTGGTCGAAATATATTGAATAGGAACCGAGATATTAATAGTTTTAGTTTTGCTGGAGAGAGTACTTCAATCATTTACTATATGTAAGGCTCTCGCCGTGTAGATACTGTTTAAAATGTGGCTTTAGCATCGTTGCATTGTGGAAAATTGTGTTGGTCCAAAAGGCAACGCAATTTTATAGTTGCCTGTAAAATTAACACTGCCCCTAACTTATTTAATTTGTACGGTGGACAACACTTTTTATGGCGTGTACTTCTTTTTACGGCACACGTCATCTTTTATATAAACTTTATTTTATGTGTGACCCGTAGTAATGCCAGTCAGTCAATAAATTGATATAGACACAGACCAGGTTCTTGGTTTTGTATCTTATTGTAATAAACAAAGAACAACTTTGAATCGTGCTTTCTTTGATGCCTGGCTTTAAAATCAAAGCATCTCAAATCTAGCTTTACATGGTTAAATTGTTAGCGGGTTTGAAAGTTTAGTCTGTTTAGTGTAAAATGACGTTATTTAACAAATTAAGGTAAAACAAAACTAATCGGTTTCATTAGTTCTAGCATTCAGTTAAACTACGAAAGTTTCTGGGGAATACTACATGACCGTCGTTGCATCGTTTTTTCGGAAGCAATTTGGTGGTTTGGGTGTTCAAAATAGAGAAAAAGGATTGCCTTTATTTTTGTGTGCAGTGGCGTAAGTAGGGTTTTGTACTGAGAGGGCCACACTAGCTATTTAACCGAATGGTGTGGCGGGAGAAACCACTAACAGCTAAGGGATCAAGGAGAGCGCTTTGATGTCTTCCCCGGAAGCTGACACATTTTTGCTATTTTCCGACATTTTCTGTCTTTGTAAAGTACCCTTGGAAACATTTTTTATAAAATCAGTTTTGCTGACTGCGTTATACGCAGAAAAAAATTTCTAATGTAAATCTTTCAGTTTTTCATACTTGATACTTATTTTTTCATAAATAAAATATGTCTACAGAATACAAAGTTTTTTCCGCTATGCAAAAAGTGACTTAGCCAATTTCCCGAATAAGCCTTCAAAACCTTATAGAGGAGGCGAATCGCCCCTCCCCCGACCAGTTACGCCACTGTTTGTGTGCTGTAAATCTTACAAAAAATGCTAATCTCAAACTCTGGAAAATTTGTTCAATTTTTTGCGTATACCTCGAAATATTTAACAAATCATTTTAGAGTTTAACTTGAAACCGTACATACACTGTGTCGCTGTGTCCAAAAGGCAACGTAAATAGGTTTGCATCCGTATTTATTTAACGCTCACTCGTTCGTGCATAAATCAGATTAGACTAGTTCTAATCTAATGATCTAACGATGCAGATTCAATAGATATTGCTTGTCGGTTTGAAATGAAAGCAGCATTGGTATTTGGCCAGATAGGCAAAGTAATCAAATAGTACCGATTCAAATTGACCAAAACTTGTATCGTTCAGTCGTAGATTATGCCTTAAAGCAGCGCAGATTTTTCAAAACTGACTACTTTATCCCAAAATAGCGTGAAGACTTATAACATTGGGGTATTAGTGGAATTGTGCGTCAGTGGTCTTCGACCTTTAGTTAGAAAGAAGTGGAGCTTGTGCTTGCAAAGCATTGTTAAATGATCTTGATTGCTAGGCAGGCTGGCAATGGTGGCCCAACGACCATTGGCTGTTGAGCTAACTGGTGTCTCTTCAATCCTTTTTTTTTTCTGCTCATTGTGAAATACCTGTCTTGGGAAAAGGAAGCATTTTCTAGTTAGTTAAACTGTTTATTACGAAAGGTTGGGAAAAATTGGTTAATAGAGCTGTACATGTTGTTTAACAACAAGATGCATTCGCCTATAGCGTTCGTGAATGTGTTTTAACTAGCAAGCAAAACTGAATCTTCGACACTTACACGATGCTCAGGGACAGGCTTTTGCATGGAGCGCGTGATAACTGCTAGTGTGAACCTAAAACTCTTTCAACTCTTCACTTAGCACGCAATACCAAAAGAATTAATGTGATTTCTATGAACAATTTGAAATTATGTCACATTGCGCTCGGTTTCAAAGTGAAGTCTATGAATCTTCAAAGTTTTTATTAAAGCTTTCAATAAAAACGTATGGTTGTATACGTATTGCTGGTAAAAAAAAAAATCCCTATTCAACATAAGTGTTGGAGTGGCACCCAGAATTCTTACAGGTAAATTTAAATAATGGCATCAAAATTCAATCTCGTATCACGTCTTCCTTCAATGTTCTTTCATGTTCTCTAAGCAACTGAGAATTAATTTTTTGCATATTTTTAACCAAAAGATTTGATTTTTCAATAGTTTTAATCATAATTTTGAGATTCTTTTTGGAATCTGGTTCTTTGGCTAGTTTGAAATGATTATACTATGACTTGACATGATGAACCGATATTCGACTTACCTCAGCTGCTCACTTCAATAAGGAGTAATATTAATAAACAAAAACGGAACGTTAAATGTTTAGAGTAAGGATCTAA
>JAHWFP010213595.1:3453-24763 GCA_023313725.1 Lithobius niger
CCCCCCCCCGGCTACTTTCTTAAATCCGCCACTGAGCAGGATCGTCAGGAAAGCTAGGCCTAAGCCCTGCAGCGCGAAACTGAGACAGACCAGCCCTATCAGGCAAAAGTTTCATTAGCATTGCCGTAGAGCCTTATGGCAGAGACAAAGAACCATTATCAACACCGGATAGAAATATCAGGACCCAAGAAAACACTGGCATCGGAGTGGTGTTTTTATTAAAACAAGACAAAACCGTGATGCACAAATCAGAAGTATATAATAATAGCCTAAACAATGGGGTTTCGGAAATCCTAAATGAAATAATTAGTTAATTTACTCGAAACAAATGAATGGCACAATGAAGCCGGCATAAGAATGACAATGATGTAAAAATATAGCATGTCATCATGAGTTTCTAAGAAAAACGATGCAGGTGATTAAGAAGAGCCAAAACGTCATGTTCTTGATAGGTAATTTTCTCAAAGTGTGCGAAATAATAAAAACTGTTCGTTCGAGGGAGAATACAACTGTTGCTTGGGCGAACAGCGAAATATGGATATACTGAAGGTTTCACCGGACTGTGCGAATTTTAATGGCAGGGAATTCAAACAAAGTTTCACCAGAGTGGAGGGTGTATGGTGTCCCGTTGGAGTATGTTTGACATATTTGCGAGGAGTGCACTTTGCCGTTCGGGGCTTAGTTCTGCCAGCGCCAAGTTCCTTCGTCATACAATTGTCGGGAATTCTTTTAGAGCTCCTTGCAACTCGCCTTTGCTGAGCTTCGAAAAGAATTCTCATCCTTCTGCAATGCCATTGTTAGACATAACTACTTTGTTCACTACGGGGCATCCCTTGTGGTGTTTGTCGCTTCCACCTGGGGCAGTTGCCCTTCGTTATGGAGCAATGCTGGCTCGGGTGTTGATTGTGTTGGGGTTTCGCCGCTGGTTGGCCCGTCTCGAGGACTTTGAGCCCTCTTTCTGTTTTCTGCTACCCAGTTTTGGTTCCCCTTGGGGATGACAGTTTTGTACACTAGGATTTTTATTGTGTGTAGTGTTTTTGACTTTAGAATTTTAGCTTTTTTTTCCAAGCTGAGAACCCATTGGGAGAAGGGGGCAAGAAGGAGGGGGGTGGGGGTGGGAAGCATCTCCTGAGCTTTTTTTTATTGGATTGTTTTGCGCCAATAGCAAATAGAGGCAGAGGCGTAACTTCAAAATTGGGGCCCGGAGGCGGCAGTGAGTGGAGGTCCCCTCTTCCCTGCTTCATACAAAAATTCAGTTATTGCCACACAAGGTGAGAGCCCAGTGGAGGGCCCCCTTTTACTAAAAGAAATAAATGCAGTTTTGCCATACAAGGGGGTAAGAGCCCAACAGAGGCCTCCCCCCCCCTCCCCCCTTTATAAAAAAAATTGTTTTGTACCACAAGGTGTTTTACAACACAAGACACAACTTTTTTCTCGAAACTACAGAAACAACTTACTTTCTAATATTTTGCGGTTACAAACAAATTTTAAATTGGGACCAGTGAATGGGGTCCCCAAAGTCGGTTGGCCCAGAGGAGGCTACCTCCTCTGCCTCATTGAAGTTACGCCACTGAATAGAGTGGTCCGAGTTCTGCTTTGTTTTTTGTACTTAATGTCTGTTTCTGCTTGATTTTGTGTAAAAGAGCATCTTCTTTTCATTTTTTTACCTTGTTTTGTATTGTTTGCTTTTGAGGTGCCTTTATTTATTTATTATTTAATTATTTATTTATTTATTTACAAGGGCAAACAACACTATCAGTTCCCCAAAACGGGAGTGGATAGAGTTCAATACATAATTTTTAATTAATCAACAACAACAACAACAACAACAACAACAACAACAAAAAGCAAGGGTGGCAGAAGCCCCCAGAAAAGCATGAAATATAAACAACAAAATACATATAAAAATAAATTCATTTAGTGCATTTAGTGGTCGGAGAGCAGCCAATTATTTTGTGTTACTAGTGGATGTGTTCCCATGACAATGGTTTCATCCCGCTCCACGGCTACTCGAACTCAGCCGGAGGGGTCTTTTGGTGCTATGACCGCCGAACTGGGCGTACGACAGAGATGTAGCATGTATATGATAATTACTTGGGTAGTGTTGTGCACTTTCCATCTGCAAGGATTATCAGATTTGTAGAGTAACGCGCCTGCTTTCCGAACTGACTTAGTATTCGTGACGTCATCAGTTGTGACGACCGGTTTCAAGTTCAGAACTCAATTCCAGTTTATTACTTACTGTACAGCTAGGGGACTGCACACAGAGTATTACATGTTAGGCGTTGGCCACAAAGCTTAACTGCAGCCGTACTCACTGGATGAAATTGTAGGTGTCGATCCCGTGCTGTTCTGACCGGCACGAAGCACCGCCTCATTTCGTGTAGGGTGGCTTCCCTGCGCTACCTCGCTGTTTGATGCGAAGCCTCGCCATACCTAGAGCGGCTCTGCAGGTATAGGGATGGGTCGAGGCGGTACGTTCTTTGTGGTAACTGAAACTGGCTCACCCTTGCCCCTTCCATCACCAATCCTCGCAGGGTGTCAAACCTTAGACCTTGGAGATGCTGTCTGTAATCGGGGGCGTGTTTGCCATTATGCTACGGACTTTCTGGGCTGTTGAAGCGCCCGGCTATAAACCACCTAAGTACCCACTGATTGCTTGGGCGTAGCTCGAAAAAGTTTCGTC
The DNA here is from genome assembly GCA_023313725.1 of Lithobius niger. Lineage (NCBI taxonomy): Eukaryota > Metazoa > Arthropoda > Chilopoda > Lithobiomorpha > Lithobiidae > Lithobius > Lithobius niger. The sequence goes on from JAHWFP010213595.1 coordinate 6,140, forward strand.
ATGGGCTTGACTCCCTTGTTCGAACTCACGTCTGAAGTTTTCTTCATAATTCTCACTTTTTTGTACTCCAAATGAAATGCGGCCGACAAACGTGCCCCAAACCCAAAATGCAAGGTTCCCACCAACCTGAAAAACCTGGAAAATTTAGGGAATTTAAAGTAGGTTTGAAATTCGGGGAGAACTCAGGAAATTCTTTGATTTTTTTATTAAAAAAAACCCTGGAAAACTCGGGGGAAAAATTAAGATTTTAAATAATGTATTTCCCATCTAAAAGCTTCAGCCTTTTTAACACAAATCTGGTAAAATGTGTGAAATAAATTCCTTCCTAAAATTACGGTAAATAGCCTTGAAAATGACTTCATCTATTCTAGAAAACTGGAAAACTCTGGGAAATTGATTTCGGTATTAAATAAATAAAGCATTCTGCACCCAGTAGGAGCAAGGATCGGACGGAAGGGTTACATACGTTACCACTAACACCGGTCCTTGTAAGACGTTAATGGCTGCATCACAGATATGGACGCTTAAGGTAGGTGGAAAAATCGGTTTTGTTTAGTAATCCACGAAACACACCCAGCGAAGTAGCCGAAACAACAGCCTCGGGGAGGGAGTTCCAAGGCGCCACCACCCGATTTACAAAAAAGTACTTGCGACAGTCTAGGTTACACTTAGTGCTTCTAAGTTTAAAAGAATGGCCCCGGGTAAAATTATTTTCACTGCGGTCGAAGAAAGGCAGGTCCAATGGCATCAGACCGTGAACGATCTTAAATGTAAGAATCAGGTCCGCCTTCAGGCGCCTCAGCTCAAGTGTTCCAAGCCGAGTAGCCGTAGGCGGCAGCCAGGCAAAAGTTTGCCCAGCCCACGCAGAGACCGTGTAAAAAAACGCTGGACAGATTCCAACCTGTCGATGTCCTGTAAGAGATGTGGTGACCACACAGGACATGCATACTCTAAAATTGGTCGCACGTAAACTTTGAAGGCCCATACCATGGTTTGACGGTTAGAAGAACGAAAGCATCTTCTAATAATGGCAAGCCTACGAAACGCAGCTTTAACTATGTTTCCACAATGGGTGGAAGATTTTAAATCGTGGTTAAAAAGGATACCTATAGGTCGCGAATCTGATTAACAGAGTTAAGTTGGGAACTACCCAGGTAGTATTGATACATTAAATTTTTCCTTCCGATGTGGAACGCACAACATTTCGTATCAGCCAGAGGTAGTTGCCAGCGTTCCGACCACTCAACAACAGAGGCAATTTGAGTAGAGAGAAAAATGGAATCCTCCTCAGTCAGTTGTTCGGAACCGACTTTTAAGGATTTCGGTGGGAACCCTGAAACGGCTCTATGAACCTCAACCAACGTTGCGCCTCGCCTGCTTTGCAGAGCCAGGAGAATTATGTAGTTAGTAAAGGTTAAGTACAAGCTGTCCCTCGATAGCATCTCCAGTAATTCTCGCGGCAGCTTTTCGACACCAGGGGGGACGTTTGGTGCTTAACACAGAATCCTTGAACGGGGTTCAATGCATAGCTGTCACCTGAACAATCGTTTCTACGTTCCTGGTTCCAATCCCTGTCACATAATCAGGGCCAGTCCTACCGTAAGCAAACCTGCTATCATCCTTTTGTACCATAGGTGACGACCAGCTGTATTCATGGCGAGGCTGTCGACGCATAGTCCACGCTTAATTAGGTTTGAAAATTTGCATAGGTTTGCTTGGAAGTAGCAAAACTATTCGACAGGAACAAAAAAATAAATGCCAGGTTTTAACCTTTACTTACGTTTGATGATGCAATGTTGCAAAACTGTGTCACGCACGCAGGTCAAAAAGGAAGTTAGCACTTTTAAGTCTACAAAAAGTGGCAACTATTATTTCGACTACAGATTTGATTTGATTTGATTTCAAGAGGAACACCTTGGAACTCGGTACCTGATACGGTTGTTAACGCTCTATGCCTTCTCACTTGTTCATAATTCGTATGGAGACTAGAACCCTCTTCGTAGTAGAAGTAATTATTCCTTTCTGTTGTTTTGTTTTTGTCGGTGGGGGAGGGGGCTGTGCAGATGTTAACCCGTCATGTAATTTTACGTTACAGAATTTCTCACAACACCTTCGTAATTAAAAATTAATCGCAAATCACTCGCCTCATAGAAATGCCCTTTTCACGAGAAAGTTCATGATAATTGCTTAACAGAATTAATACACGCTCTCACACGATGGATAATTCTAGGACTATAATTTCTGTCGTATTTCACTTTTTAGCTTCAGTCTGCTCGAGCGAAAATTGTAAAAAAAAACTTGACAAAAAATTAATTGAGCTATTGTAATTAAATTTGTGCTGTAAGGCATTTTTCTTTCATTAGTTTTGTCGCCGGTAATTGTGAATGCGATTAAGCTAGAGCAAAAACGCTTGTTTCCGTGCTCCTTCTGAAATGTGAAATTACTTGTTTTAAGTTAGACTTCTGCGGATGCGCCTGGGGCGAACCATCCCTCTTATTACTCTTGGGTGGAAAAGTCACCATAGCTGAAGAAAGATGGTTTTACTGCCTAGTAAAGAACCTGGTAACCCTTTTAACGACCACAACCTGTAACTACTCAGGGAGTAGACGATTGAATTCAAGAATAAATCTCAAGCCCAATTCACTCCTTCCTGCACATCTAGGGGACTGTGCACAGAGTTTCACATATCAGGCACTGGTTCCAGGTTGCAGCCTGCACCAGCTCTAGAGAACATCAGAGGTGCAACCTTGCAAAGATCCTCCAAACACCAACAGAGGATCCTCTGTTCCTGCGAGCTCATATACCACGTGACCAGCTGACTGCAGCGATTCGGTTCCAACTGGTTGGTCAGTTGAACTCGCTCGTTGCATTGCTGCTAGCGCTCGGCCAATTTCCATTTTAGGACGCGTTTACGCAACGACTCGCTTTTACATTCTCGCAGCTAGAAGCTAGAAATTATCTGAAATTCCAACATGGCAGCGAATTTAGCTCTGCCAGCTCGCAACGAAACGAGTCCATAATTGAGTTTAGAAGCGATTGGGCAAATTGTGTGGTCAGAAGACATTTTCTTTATCTGCTGTCACGAATGACAAGACTGCAAACATTTGCTCAAATGTTGTCGGATTTAGCTAATCCAGGAAGCGTTGTTACCATGGCAACGACACCTTTGCCATCGCTATTAAATTTCAGTGGCGAAAATGCAAAGGCGAGTCGTTGCGTAAACGCGCCCTAACCAGACTTGCGGCTGCATGGCGTCGCAGGATGGTTTATCAAAGACGTCAATAAACGCCACACTGCAACAGTTTTGACCTTGTAGGCACGCAGTAACACATCGCTTCTCAAGAAATTGTCTTCTGTCTGGAGAAGGCTTTCGGCGGCAATTGGACGGGCGTGCCGAACCTCACGTAATGACAAGGTACACCGCGAAGTGTTGGCTTCGTGTTGCATCTTGCCATTCAGGTAAGCAGCCGGTTACAAATCCATCTAACCGTCAAGCTAACTTGTCTATGGCTGGCATGCAGCCACCGTGTAGCCCTCGGTAGCTTCCATTATCCGTATTGCAGAAGAGCTACTCGCTGCTTCTGATGAGGCTAATGGTCCACGCCAGGGTTGATGAGTAGGCCTCGCTCGCTTACGATAGAAATATTGTTGATGAAAAGATATACGAGAAATTGTGGTCAAGCCCTGGGAAACCAGGTTTAGTACGGCCAGTGTTTGCGTTGGGGAGAGGGTAGGGGACCAACCCCCCCCCCCCCTCCCCCTAGAAATTAGTTTCTGGCCAAATCGCGAGGATTGTTGACCAAAACCAGGAGGAATTAAAGCATACGTAGGTTTCTTTTAGTCTTCTATACAGCCGAAATGACTTGAGAAGACTACTGCAACGACTTTGTCCGTCCAACCGTCACTTTTTTTTTCAACTTCAAACGATACCAGATAGCGACAAACGGTATTCACCATTGGATGCAGCGACCAAAAATTAGGTCAAAAACACGGCAAATTAAAACATTGTTGTTTCCTTTATAGCTAATAGGCTTCTCGACGTTAACTCAATGAAATAATAACCTTTGAGTGTCGCATTTAAACACTACAGGAAAACACGCAACCGTAAAAACAAAAGAATTTCGTTAACGACACACGGCTTCATGTAAAATAGTCTCGATACCGTGTTGCATGGACGAATAGGCTTACTCACGACCAAATTGTCCCGATTAGATGCTACTGACGAAATTAAAACGGCAGGTAAAAGCTGAAAATTACGCCTTAAATCACGTTGCCACGGCAACGTCAAATCTCCACACTGTGTTGCATAAATGATTAAGAGTACTCTCGAACCCAACTTTTGGTCGGCTGCTAGTTACGAAATTAAAACGGCAGATAAAAAATAGGCCTAAAAGCTGATGATTTTATCGCCTAAAATCTAAAACTAGACCTAAAAGCGAACACATTTTTTACCGGCAATTGTCATGGTTACTACGTTTAGATATATAGTAGAGCGTGCTGTTGCAATGCGTGATAAAGGTGTGCGCCTCAACATTTTCGAAAGTGGCGGAAGTGTACAGAAGACTAGTTGCCACTAGTTTTATTAATTTATGAAAAAACTCAATTCTGTGGGTAGTAGAGCCATAACGAACTTCGTTATGGATTTGCTAGCTATAGAATATCGAGGAGGCATTATACAATACTTTATTACTTGTACGATTTCTGCTAAGTGTTCAGCTTAGCAAATCACTGCGCCGTTTATATAATTTCTGCCCAGTGTTCTACCAACTGTTCTACCCAGTGCTCAACTTCGAATATCTCCGAACATCTACCAAATATCTTCAAAAATTTTTGATAAGAGTATCATCTTGGAACTCTATTTTCTTTCATCCACCCAAAAGCACCCTCGTCATGAAATTTCAACCAATCAGCAAACCGGTTAACGTGGCGAACGTTATCCTGTACCAAAGAGATACACACACAAACACACAGGCGGATCTACAGACACAGAGGTACGACAAAATCCAATTTCCTTCGAGTATTCGATCGCTCGCTTTGCTATCTCGAGCAATTATTCCCGAGAAATTCTGGTGAAAATAGGATAAAACGTAAAGAAAAAAATAGGATAAAAAAATCAATCTTTATTTTTTTTACTAGACTAATAACTGTCTACACCTTCAGACCAGCACACAAAAAAAAAATAATAGGAATGTCGAAGAACGTAGTGTTTACATAGCACCCAAAAAGAAGAACGCTAAAAGCACTTTCGTAAGTAAATATAACTGTATGGCCACAACGACGTTTCGGTTCGTAGATCGGAACCGTTTTCAAGTGAAAGGTTTAAAACATCACAAACAACAGAAAAAAAAAATAAAACGAACAGCTGACTAGATGGGTTATGGCTCTAAACCTTACAGGTCTTAAGGTGTGTGGTACCATACTTAAAATGAGATAAAATAAAATAAAATAAAAATTTCCACCTCCCACCTTCTTCTCTTATCTTTGACCTGCAGACTTGAGTGAGTTGGGAGCTGACTGTTGGCACATTCTTTACAATTGTGCCGACTTTTTATTTAATTTTATCTATTTTAAGTATGGTATACCTTACATCTTAAGAACTGTAACGTTTAGAACCATGACCCAGCTGTTTAGCTGTATGTTTTTTTCTTCTGTTGTATGACGTGTTTTAAATCCTTCACTTGAAAACGGCTCCGATCTAGGACCGAAACGTCGTGATTTCGTCTTTTACCTGCACTTTACGGCTACTCTGTTGTATTTATTTGCGTAGCACCCGTAGACTTTTAAAGGCAGTGGGAAAGGGACCCTCGGGTAAAACAGACAAAGAGAGACATTTTCAATAAAAAGATGTACATAAAGGTAAGCAGTGTTTGCCGACCCCCGCATTCACACATCTGAAAAAATTCGTATCTGAAAAAAAAAAAAACAACTATAATAGTAATGATTTTAGTAATGATAGGTTCATATTGATTTGGAAACTTATCCACTATTCAGGGTGTCTGCTAAAACATCGCGTTGAAAATCATTCCTGACTTTTTCCTAACATTTTTGTACTTTTTCCTGACTCACTGACTCTAGAGAAAACCTTGAGATTGACTGCTCCCAGCTAAGGGTTTCTGAAGAAATCAAGTTTTTTTGGGTAAAGAAACGTGTTGCCTATGCAGAGCATTCCCACAGTACCGTTTTCTACCAAAAACACAAAAGTCAACACATGTCAAGTCAGATTTGTACACTCAAATCCGCCGCGAAATACGCAAAACTGTTTTCCGTGTCACGCAGTAAGAGTGCATAAATGGTAACCCAAATCCGTAAAAAAAATTATCAAAATATGAAAAATAAAACTTCTCTGCTAGCATATTCGGCCAGGAATCGGTGGTGGTAGTTACTATTTTGTCCTGTGAAAAGGAATTCTAAACGCATTAATGTAGTAAAAAGTGTGTGATAAACACCACGAGGTTGCTCAGCTATAGGCCAAACTTCCCCTACTAGGCCTAACAACAACAACAACAAAAAGCAGAATCAAATTGACAGATACTAAGTGTAGTTCAAAGTCTTTTTATTTTAGCCAAAATTAGCGATGTGTAAGAGAAAATAATATCGTCCTTACTTCCCAGCGGTGAAAATTCCTGACATAACACCCAATTTCCTGACCTCCTGACCTGTACTTTCTAATTTCCTGACTTTTTTTGCCTTTCCTGACTGCTAGGCACCCTGTTATTCCAATCCTCCCCCTCCACCCCCCCCCCCCCCCCCCCCCCCAAAAAAACCCCGGGGGGGGGGGGAGTGGCACGTGTGCGGGTGCACTTGCGCATGCAGTAAAACAGATGTAATCTCTGATGGAAAGACGGCGTAGGGAGTAAAAGAGATCTAGTATTCCTTAGGATGGGAAAAGCTATAACATTCTTTTTCTTTGTTTTTTAAGCTGGATCTCTATCCTAAACACTGATTTGTTTTGTAATCCTCAGTCAGGTTTTGTTGTTTTTATCACGGGCAAGACAAAAAGCAAGAACTTCATTAAATCGGTGAAGTGGAAGCCCAAAAAAAAATGCAGTCAGCCTTGCGAGGCATCTCCCAGAAGGACGAAAATAATTTTGGTGCGCAACTGTAATTAAATTGTCTTCTGCGGGCGAAATTTTCTTTCATTAGTGATGTCGTTCGTAATTGCAGATAAGATTAAGTGTTGCTACTCCGCCGTGAAGTGCTTCAGTGCTAAACAAATAGGGAATGGCTTGGGAAGTCGTAAACCGTAGCATCAGACTTAGAAAAATCAAATACTGCAGAGCATTTGAGTGAGTTTGGTTTATGAAAAAAAATTAACTGAGCGTTTTTAGAAAAAAAAATACAACATACCACAAAATAAACCGTTAGGCTTACTGGAATTACTTTGAAATTCACTAGAATCACTTTGAACTCGGAAATTACTCATCACGCTCGCTTTCGTAAACAGGATACTGTCTGTATCTTTCAAATTTTCGACTGTATATCAACAAACTTCATCAGGCACTGTTAAGAAAAATGTGTCCTTTGGGTACATCCTCGTCATTTTCGCCTGCTTTCTTGAAAAGAACGTCCACAACCCCAGATATTTACAAGGTAAGCTAAGCTTACGCAAGCGGCATGACCTCCTATATTTAAATAGGTAAATATAGGTGGCCATGCCGCTTGCGTGAGCTTAGCTTACCTTGTAAATATCGGGGGCCGTGGACGTTCTTTTCAAGCAAGCAGTCGAACATAACGAGGATGAAACCAGAGGACACATTTTTCTTGACCGTGCCTGATGAGATTGTTGATATACAGTTAAAAATTTGAAAGATACAGACAGTATCCTGTTTTTGAAAGTGAGCGTGATGAGTGATTCCGAGTTCGAGGTAAAAATAATTAGAAGAAAAAAAAAAGCTCGTATCCCCACGGAACTCACAGCTGTGAAAGTATACACAAATAAGAAACGGGTTAGAGCTCACTCGAACGAGACGAATTGTAACTTGAACTCCAATTCCAGGGAAGAAGGATTGGGTTTAACTCACTGGTAATGACAGAAAGTGAACGCAATTTGTGTTTGAAATGTGTGTCTGTTTTTGTCGCTCTCTGTTTTAGTTGTAATTCGTTAATTAAAATTCGCAGAGCATTAATTTGAGTAAGTTAGGATTATGAATAAAGCAACTATGTTGGAATTACACTCAGTCGGCATTTTGTTACACTAGATCCAAATTTTTGATCGGATGGTAACGTTTATCAAGGCAATAAGCTGGACTCGAACACTGCGAGCATAAATAGTTCCCTTCAAAAAGATGCAGGCAGCCTCGTGCTGCGGTTTCCCCCTCCCTCTTCCTCGTAGCCAGGCTGACGATTCGTCTTCCTCCATCCGTCCAAAATATTTAGAAAAAAAAAATTAGAACCACGAAGCAAGCAGTCTGCATTAAAGACTGGCCTTGTGAGGATACAAGATACACCAATCTGAGAAAGAAAAAAAAGACAACTGCCCCGATTGGGACTCGAACCCAGGACTTCCCATTTACTAACCGGGCACTCTAACCACTGCGCTACCGGGGCGGGTTCTGGGTACAGGCTCCAGCCGTGCTAAGTAGCTGTTCAATCGTTCTCAGTGGGTGATCTAGAGGTCACAAACATACACACAAGGAGGGAAAGCAACTACTGTGAATAGCCGAAAAACCTAATAGCAGATCGTTAGAGACCGTGAATCCCAACTTGCTACAGGCAAACAGTCTTTTTTCCCCCTTTGTCTACGTCGGCACAAGATTGATACAACGCGGACGTGCAGGTCTCTTTATCTGTTCGCGGGGTAAAACCCAATATACAAGCATTCTTTTCCTGTTTTTTGTTTTGTTTTCAATTTTTTCTTTAAAGTTTTCTCTCCAATTTCTTTGGAGTGACGAGTGAAATCTTTCGTTCTTTCGGGTTGTTGGCGAAAGGGGGCGCTATTTTTTATTGGCCAACTGTTAGGAGAAGGGCGCGAGCGCGCAAGAACGATCCAGAGCGTTAGCGGCGTTCGCCAATTGCTCTCCCGGGCCGCATTTTAAAAAGAAAAGGAAAGAAGGGCGCAATACGGTTCTCTCGAAAGCACGATCTGTCTGTCTGTCTGTCTCGGGAACAGCTGTTGTCAGCCAAGACTCCGACTTGTAAGAAATACCAGCTACAGCTAAGCGCTCAAACAGGTGCCACGTGAAAGGAGTGTTGGGTACTGACACGAAACAAAACTGAAAAATGTATCACTTCGGCGCAGCTACCGTAGAAAACTCTAGGCTGTGGGAAATCAGAGTTATACGAGCTTGATCAATCAAACACTGAAACCTGTAAATATAGAGCACAAAGGAGCCGAATACGCTGATTTGTTCAAGTTGCTCGGTATTGAAACTAACTGTAACTGTGTAGTCTTTGAAGCGATTTAAACTAAAGCCCTAACCAGACCATAGCTTCCTGTATATACGTATAAGGCTTAACGTTAGAAATTCGACGCGTCGTCCAGTTACCCGCCGATTCTGCCACCAGTCGCACTGCGAACACCCCGAAAATGAACTGCTTAGCATGAGGATTTAACTGTGAAAGGTACTTGTGACGCGCGATACGCGGATTTTAAGCTTAAATCATTGCATTGACACCAAATTATTAAAGTTTAACAACAATGGCTTCATGCTACGTATCTCTTTGTCCACTCGACGACAAAACAAAGCCTCCATAGGTTTAATTTCATGAATTTCAAACAAAAGAAGAACCAAGGTAGCCTACTACGTGTGTGTTGTACTGTATACTTACGCTACGGCGTTTTCTATTCTCATTACAAATGTGTAAATGATCCTTTGACGTAGCAATAAATTAATCGTCCGAAGACTTCAAGATAGTCACTATTACAATAAATAATGTTCGTTTAGTGCTGCAACACCAGGAAATCTAATAATGAGAAGATTACCACGTTTTTGTGTATCCCGCTAACACTAATCAATGCTATGATTTGGGGTAGTTCGTTCTTCGTGCTTTCACTTCAGCGCACCTCTTGGACAACGCGTCTCCAAGCCGAGCGTTAAGCCTTATACGTATAGGAAGCTATGATCAGACTGAAGAAAGTTTGATGCGAAGTGACGCATTAGTACGTGACTAAAGGTCCGTACTGCAATCATGTGGTTGGTATTGCGTTTATCGAACAACTTTGACCTCTTTCTTACACCATCCTGCGTCGCGTCGCAGCCACGAGCAACCAGTCTGGTTTAGCCTGTAGCAAACAGGAAGAGATGATTGTATGCGGCAGTAATACAGTTTGTTGGTTCGAATTCGGGTGCGTGAGTACGCTGCTACAAACGGCAACAAGCGAAATCTTTATAAGTGAAATCAGGAGCTTATACATAGGTAGTTCCGTTGGGGACGAAGCGTGTTGGAACATGGTTAGCAAAATATCCAGCCCGACCATCTCTGCCAGCCAACAACTAGAATCGTGACATGAACATTATAAAAAAAAAATTTTCCGTCGTGCATAAATGAGACGAATTATTGAGCTTAATTCAAGTTACTATTTTTATAATTCTTTTGACTTTACTACATGTGACTTCCTTACAGCATAGCCATTTTGTGTAGCTTTCGACGTGCGTCTTTCATGTGTTTTCACCTTGTAAGTGAGGTATTTTTATTTGATTTCTGAGGGTATCATATTTCATAGCTTTATGTATCGGTCTCTCGCGTAGACAACCCAGGCCAGAGAGAGGGTATCTGCTAATAACAGGGCCGAAAGAGGGTCTGTGGTCGAAAATGACTAAGAAGTACATACTTAAAAACTGTTTTTTTATTTTTATTTTTTGAGGTATCTTATGAGCGGCTACGTTTTCCTGGAGGGGCCGGCATTAATCGACGGCCGCCATTGTTTTTGTAACCATCTTGGATATCAACAAGGCACTCTGCTACCAAAAACATACAATTGATAATCTGTGCCTTTCTGGGGCGAACTCAAGATAGGCCGCGGCCACTATAAAGCCTAACCAGACTGGCAGCTCGCGGCTGCACTGCTACGCAAGATGGTGTTCAAAGACGTCAATATTAGTCCGTAAACGTACACTAACCACACGATTGTAGCAATATTGACCTTGTACGCACGTAGTAATGCTTAGCTTTGCACGAAATTGTCTTCTGTCTGGAGAGGCCTTAATTTTCGACCAGACACTCTTTTCTGGTCTTGGTCACTTGGTCACCTAGACGAGAGTCAGGGGCACCCCTCATTTGTGTAGTACTTCCTTACAAAAAGGATGTATTGGTAATCGTTTTCAATAATTGAAAGTAAAACCATGCTTTTCAAGCAATTTGTGGCTTTTGTTGTGGTTGCTGGGCATTCCGAATCTGCGGATCACTGGATCTAACCGGAAATTCCGGTTTTCCCTGTCCACCTCTGGTCTGCACTGACTTTTTCCTTCTTTTTTCTCTGTTAAATTACGCAGAGCTTGAATATTGAAAAAAAAAAAAATATCGGCTGTTTCTTTAAGCCAGACCACACCATCTACACCAAGCTGAAATAATATGAGCAAAGACAGTTTATTAGTTAGTGGCGTAAGGGTGGAAAACGTGGATCTAATTTCAAAATACCCGGTTCGTTTTTCGTATCTGGAAGATCGTTCGTTGTAGAAACGAATGTCGTACATATCTTCTTTTGCCTTCAATTTAGCTTGAATTTGCAGTACTTTAATGCATCGTACGCGTCTCTTACGTGCCGTGTTAGACGCATCCATGCAGCAACGAAAGATGTGCTAGCTCTGCTGTAGAAACAAAATGGCTGCTTGCCACTGGTAAAAAAAATTTGATCATTTAATTCTAATGCAAACACGGTCGTTATAATTAATGGTGGATTTAACTGACAGCTCAAAGCTGTAAACAGGTAAAATAATTAATACGCAACCATCAAATTCTATTTATTAATTTCGATTGCTAATAAAACCTTGACAATAACGTTTTTTTTCAACGATTTGAACGAATACATCAATCGGACGCCTGAGATCCGAAAGACGCCTAGGATCCGATGGTCCGTGTGAAAAAAGTTATTTGCCGGCAGTACGGTACTGGACGGCTGGTGGCGTGTGTTTCTTTAACGCGTACCGGAAAAGCACAAAGCTGACCGGCCTTTTAGTGAGCTAGGAACTCCGCTTCAATCCCAGTTGGTCTTGCCCAGTTGGTAGCTCTCTTTATACTAATCCGCCAGGGGCCCGTTTCTTTTCGACTTCTAACGCTAGTGACGTACGCGTGACGTAGGCATCCAGCAACCTGGTTCAAGTTGGCTCCACAGCTGCAAGGAAAAAGAAACGAACGAATCTTGAGCACAGCCTTAGTCGAATCATTATTCGATGTCACAATCCGAAAGTCGGTGTTCTCGAATCGAAATCGAAGTGCGACTGAATCCAACTCGGTAACTGCAAGGTGGATTTTTTATCTTTTTTTTTTGTGGCGAAGAAATAATTCTTGTTCTTGAGGTGGCGAAGGACGTCATTAGATGTGGCTTCCGTTTTTTCGGCCTTCCTTTTTTCCCCCCTTCTTTTCTCTCTTTCCTTTCGTCCTTTAGCCTTCTTTTTCCTTTCCCGTTCAATCCGAGATGGGCACGAGATGGGTCTCGCGAGACTTTAGCGAGAAAGCACTCTCTAAACGAATTGGTCTTTTTTGGGTGTCCAATGGCGCCTCTTTGAAAGGCGATCCTCCATTCTGATTGGCTGCTGCCAGACTTCCATTGTCAGGATACTCTCGGAGCTATCAGCGACACTTTATATCAACGTAAGATGGAGCAACACGTTGTTGGAATTTCGTTTTTAAGATTCTGAGAAGTTTTAAAAGCAATTCAATAAATTTCCAGAGCCATGCGGCAAACGTATTGATAAATAACTATCTCAAAACTGAATCCCCTTCTCCCAGCATGACAATAGACTTGTCACTATAGTTGCGATAAACACGGCGTTATTGCCAGTCGAATGAGGGCGACACTAGGGGGGGGGGGGGCGTTCTAGACGGGACCAGATCACGAAATTTCAGCTGTCTAAATTTCTCGACCTAAAACACGTAAAGACTTGGACGTTAACAGGCATTTAAATATATTATACAAATTGCTGTAAATTATATACTAAAGGAAAGAGGAAAACAAACCAAACAGCGAAAATCAAACATTATAAATAATGTAGTATAGTAACCCACCTTTATGCAAGTACATTTCGTCGGAGAGGCATAACCCGGATTCGAACTGGCAACCCAATTCGTCCCCAGATCACTGACATAGCGCCATTATCGCTACGGACACCCTCTAGCATAAAGATGACTTCACTGAACACGTGATAAGGTCACTACAGTGACAAGGGCTCCATTCGACCGAGGCGCTGTCTCAGTGATCTGGGGACGAATTGGGTTGCCAGTTCGAATCCGGGTCATGCTATTCCGACGTAACGCAAGTGCACAATGGTGGCTTACTGTACTACGTTATTTCTATGTATGATTTTCGTTGTTTGGCTTGTTTTTCTCTTTCATTTAACAGACAATTACCTGACAATGTTCGCAACAACGCCATTTAGAGCTTGGTTGGAAAGCAGCTATAATACCGTTTCCTACGAGAATGTACTAAACAAGATTCATTCTCTGCCCATTTTTGTCGCATACCACGGAAATAATATCATTTGATAAATTTACATCTGTAGGTTTGACTGAATGCAACAAAACCTTGTCATGCGGGAAAGCCACCATTCACCACAATGGATTCAAACGCCAATGCCATTTCTAAAGCACTAATTTGTACACTCATAAGTTACTTCGTCTGGCACTTACTTTATAATTTTGAAGCAGAAATTATTTCTTCTCAAATTGGGATTCGAACTCCAGTAAAGTAAATCTTGAGCCGACACTTATTTTAGAGAAACAAATTTTAAATAGATAGTTTCATAGTTGTCACGGCAACACGAATTAACGTTTATAAAAATTAGGCATGCTCTCGATGCTTTGTACTTGAAATGTATAGATTATTAATGGAGAAAACGATGAAGCCAAATCATTAAACACGCAATATTCAGTCTGTTCCTGTTTGATGTTAATTTAATTTAAAGGCGCCTTTTCATCTTTTCAATTTCTAGATGCAGCAACGTAGAATCTTCGAGCAATATAAAGCAACTAGCGGTAAATAAAAAAAAAGGAACAACACTTCGTAGCAGTGCCGCGAATTTTCATAACTAAAACGAGATCACGTGACCCACATCAGCCTATTAGATGACGGAGAATCTGGAACGTGGATGCTGTGTTTAGAATGATGGGCAACGCTATCTAATGGTGAACAGGCGCCTTTAAGACTAGTGATGGAATAAAACAATTCGTTTGTGGAACAATTCTAATGCCATTTACAAAAGGCAGATGGGCTTAAAATAAGGATTTACTTTTTCTCAATCTTCTTCTTCTTCTTACATTATAAACCAAAGTCTCATAGCAGAAATGAAGCAACCGCAACGACGACCCACGGAAGGGGAACAATGAAAACGTGCGAGTGTGTCAATTCTTTGGCTTGAAGTTGAAACTGGGACGTTGTTGCCCTGAAAAGAAGTTGAAATAGGCACATTGTTACCTTGACTAACAATTTGCTCTGCGCGGTCATCGCAAAGGCATGTCTTAAATGACGTCATGGACGAAGGACAGTTATTTTTCGCACGATAATGGGAGTGGGGAAGGGCCTGAACGAGGAATGCCCGTTGGTGGGGCAGCGCGTATATTAGAGCCACTATATGATTACGATAATGCTTTGCGGAGGGAGAGGACTGACGGAAAGGGGGAGTGTTACACAAAGAAAAATTGACTGTTGCAGTGAACGATCAGGCAGCACCGAGCAAATACTGGGAAACAACCACGGGTCAATGCTAGTACATTATAAACCAAAGTCTCATAGCAGAAATGAAGCAACGACGACCCCCGAAAGGGGAACAATGAAAACTAGCAAGTGTGTCAATTCTTTGGAAGGAAGTTGAAAATGGTATGTTGTTGCCTTGAAAAGAAGGTTGAAATTGACACTTTGTTGCCTCGACTAACAATTTGCTCTGCGCGGTCATCTCAGCGGCAAGTGTTAAATGACGTCACGCAAGAAAGAAACTTATTTTTCATATGGTACAGATCGCTCAAGCCGAAGCGATAAACTGGGAGTGGGGAGGAGGGCCTGGACGATAAATGCCCGTGTGTGGGGCAGTCACATCTGTTAGCCCAGCTCTTTAGAAAAAAAAAAGATTGGGAAGGTGGTGGTAGTGGTGGTTGCAATACGTCTGTTACCATTCAACGACACCATGCACAGTTATTTTTCGCACAGTACGGATGCACAGTAGCGTTGTTTTAAATAGAGACCATAGCAATTTTGTTCTGCCAAATCTCGCCAACGGTGGTAGGGAAGGGGACAGGAAGGAGCAGTACTAATTCAACTGCGTGTAGCAAAGGGGAGGTAGGGAAGTAGATGGACGGGCAGCTATATAGGAAGGGAACGGAGAAGGGAGGTAGAAGATGGAAGAAAAAAAGCAGGAGAGATGGGAGGGAGTGGATGGAGAAAAGAGAGAGTAACACAGGAAGAAAAACTGCCCATCAGAGTGTACGTTTAGGCAACAATGAGCGAAAACTGGGAAACAACCACGAGCAACACAAAACCCCGGGTGAAGCCGGGTAGGACTGCTAGTAATAACTAAAACAAACTAAAGGTATTAGTTCGTACTGCAAAAACTGAGATGCCAAAAAATTATGTAAAAACTGCAACAACAAGACCATTACTCAACGTTGGGTGGCTATATGGCCTATTGTGCTTTTGCTAGTGTTTTGGAGTGGTTTACAGATGATAATAAACCTGACCGGCAGCAACTCGAAACGGCGCTATTTTGATTCCATAGGTTACTTCTTTTATTGATGCGTTTGGGTCACTCAAAAATAGAAACGAAAATGAAACGAAAACCAAAATGGTATTGCACGAACGTCTCGATCGGTAAGTAACCTCTCAAAATATCTGCTTAATTTGCTTGTTAGTATCAAAATTGAGTCAGTTTGGTCGTCGTTAGTAAGCCTGTAGCAGCAGAATAAATTAGTATTTTTTAAATTTCCTAAGTGTTCCGAACAAGTGATTCCCAGCTTCGTTTGGGTTTGATGGAAAGTTTACTTCGTGACTGACCATCACGCTTCGTAACTGCTATTTAGTCTCGTCACAAGGTATGTCATTGGTGATGTCCCTCAGGGTCATGTACTTGGACCCTTTCTTTTCGTTATATTTTTTAATGGTTTTTTTTTGTGTGACTCTATTAATATAGATCAGAATAAATTCGAGGATGTTAGCTACCTTGATTTCTAACCAGAAGTGAGAGGTTTTCATAGTTGTGGTGGCGGCGCATCTTCTTACATTTTAAACCAAAACCTCATTGCAGAAAAGAAGACAAGAACCTCCTAAAAAAGGGAACCCCTATAATGAAAACGGACGAGGGGGGCTCAATTGTTTGGCTTTAAGTTGAAACTGGTACGTTGTTGCCTTGAAAAGAAGTTGAAAGCGATACATTGTTGCCTCGACTAACAGTTTGCTCTGGAATAAAATTCAAATTCAAATTAAATTTGCTCTGCGCGGTCATCGCACAGGCATGTCTTAATTGACGTCATGAACGACGGACAGTTATTTTTCACACGGTACGAATTGCTCAAACCAAAGCGGTAGACTATGAGTAGGGAGGAGGGGGTGAATGGGGAAAGCTCGTGTGTGCGGCAGTGCTTATGTTAACTCCACTATTTGATTGGGAAGGTGGAGGATGAAAAAATTATCCTTCTAACCAATCACCGTGGTCATCTCAGCGGCAAGTCTTAAATGACGTCATGCAGTTATTTTTCACATGGTACGCATCGCTCTAGCAACAGTGAAAGACTGGGAGTGGGTGGGGGGGGGGAGTGAGCCTGTTACCATTAAGCATGTGATTAGCATTAACTGAAACAAAAAGAGAATTTTTGGGGTGGTTTGGAATGGAGACCCTACCAATTTTGCCAAAATCTCGCTAAAGGGCGAGGGGCAGTATTAACTCAAATAACCATCAAAATTCAACTACGTGTAGCAAAGAGGAGGAAGAGAGGGAAACGGAGAGGAGAGGGGGAGGATGCGATAAAAGGGGGAGGGAGAGGATTAGCAGAAAGGGGGAGCATTACACGAAGAAACATTGACTGTTGCAGTGAACGTTCAGGCAGCACCGAGCAAAAACTGGGAAACAACCACGGGCGAAACCAATCCCCGGGCGAAGCCGGGTACGACTGCTAGTATATCATAAATGCTATATAGCAATGGCTGACATCTTCGTCGAATGAATTCGTTGACGCTGTTGTGATTGCCCTTAACTTTTAGCGGCATTATTTACTACATTCAGCCCTAAACAGCTTTACATGACAAATGTGATCATTTTAGCCTAACCCTTCTCTCCTTCTTCTCTAAATCTTGGCTTCAACGTTTTCCGACGACACAAAATAAGAAAAACTCGCACACAATGGCAGTGGAAATGTCTTTTACGATTATGTCCGCCATTTGTCGAGACATCGCGTGCACGAATTATTTGGTTTGGCAGCAGAAGCGAATTCAATTTTGACGGGTAGCACCCATCGTAAAATTTACTTTCTCTGCCCCCCACCTCCCTCCCCGCATCATTTTTCAGTCTTCCAAAAGCCATATTATTGTAATTCATTCACGGCTGTGCCCAACATCTGTGACGTCATTAACGTCGGCCATATTTTTTTCTCCATCAATCCGTTAGCAGCAGCAGCAGTTTTGAAGTATAATGTATTCCACCCGTGTTTCCTCGCTCTATACATGTCTATATGTATAATCCTGTTAGCGTTTTGCACAAAGCAGTAATTCCGCCAGTTGCTGCTTACCGAGTTTGTATCAGGTTCTAAGGTTACCCATGCATTAAACAAAGGGACGCGCGCGATGCTGTTAAAAGGTCATGGGTTCAAACGGTAGAACGTGCCTTTATTACCGTTTGACTCTCGCTCGCTTTAAGGTAATAACTACGCTCGCTTTATTTTCTGGTCAGTTGAAGTTCAAACACAGCCGCGTTATGGGTTCAAAATTTCAAACTACAAAAATAAAACACGGAGGACAAACATATAAACATATTTTCGTGGGTTTACAAAATCTCCCCCGCAAAAGCGAGCATATACACAAGCGTTTGCTTAGATACGAGTTTGTTCCATATCGTCGTCTGTTTCAACTGACTCAGAGACATAGCTAGCAGAGGGTTGGGGGAGCGGGACAAGTGTTCCTCCAGACAAGGCTGACGGTGGCGCAATTACGCCCAACAATTTTTTTGCATACTTTTTTCGATTATTTTTGATTCTGTACTTTGTTTTTCCAAAAACTGAAAACGCATACAACATCGTAATAATAATAATAATAATGATAATAATATTAATAATAATTTTATTCGTAAGGTTTACGTCTGAAGGCCCGAGTCTGCAGACTGTATGTGCCATTTAACAGAATAAATAATTAAGAGAATATAGGTAACAGATGTGTTGTTTAAAATACATTTTCAAGTTTTTATATAAGGTTAACAAGTGGTCAATTGTTATAAAAAAAATACAATGCAAACAATAGTAAAAAAGATGCTATCGTAAATAGAATCATAGGTT
>JAHWFP010213596.1:0-28942 GCA_023313725.1 Lithobius niger
AGATTTGGTGGTAGAGGAAATGTTAAAATATAGAAAGTTCCGTCTAAATGCATTATCTAGAAAGTCAGAATGGATTAACAAAAACATTACTCCAGGGTATGAGAATCATTACAGCTCTTACTGTGTTTAAGTTGAATTGTCTTTTTTTGTGATACCCGTTTTCTTGTGTTGCCTTCTTACTAGCCTTTTAACTACATAAAAGAAATTTGCAGTCAGTCTCCAATTCTTTCCCATAAATTTTCCATCATTTTTTTCCAAAAAAAATAATTTTCTTTCCGATTTGCAACACTCGACCCCAAGCAGACAGTTATTGAACGAGTGACAGGATTTACTTTTGGGTAAAACGTACGTTAAAAGTTACTCTGTGCATTTTTTTTTTACCTAATAAATATAAAAATATCACTCATGCTGGTGTAGTACAAGCACGTGTAAATCTGCAAGCAGCAGCGTATTAACGACACCGTAGCGAGGCAGGAATTGGTTTCTGAAGCCAAGGCCCACTCGAGTGGAAATTGCGAATTTCTTTGCCTTCCAGATCCATGCTTGTTCTCGTGTTTGTGTGGTATAGTTAATTACCAGTAGCTTACACTGTGAAGAATATGTGTACTCACAGTACACATGAATGTGTGTGACTGTGTACCTTCTCAGCCTCCACACTAACTGTGTGAGTACACAAGCTGTGACGAGACTGTGTAATGTCGGTGCACAGACTGTGTACTGGCAGTACACAAATCGTATGGAGACTGAGAAGATACACATTCGTGTGCACTGTGAGTACACATCGTCTGCAGAGTGTATTGCTCTGGTAAAACAAGCTTTTGGCGATGTTGAATCATATCACCCAGCGCCAGAAAGCAAAATCGGCAGCCTCTCTCCTAGACGACCACGTGACAATGCAAAGGGAAAGCAGGAATACTCCCACATCCTACGGACAAGTCCACATTTATAAAGTCCTGCCATCAAACAACCGTATTTATCTTTATCCCAAACAGACGTCTTGGTCATTTCCGTTCAGAAAAGTCCAAGTCAAGCTAGGCAAGGGTTTCACCACTTTTAGATCCGTCCTGGATTTCATAAAAAGGATGCTGATAACGCATGAGGAAATATTTACACTCGTTTAAACTTCCGTACGTTACAGTTCTTCGCAGTGCTAAAGCAATTAGCTAATTCGTTTGCCGGCAATGTAGTTTTTGCAATTTGCATTGCTGAATATATACTGGATGCATCCCTTTTGTTTTGTATCGCCCAGTGTGTTACGTGCGCCCACGTAACAACAAAATAGGTGCTAGCTCAGCTGTAACAAAAAGATGGCCACTTCCCACCGATAAAAAAAAAATGTGATCATCTAATGCAAACACGGCCGTGTTTTTGCTGATATGGAAGATTTAACTCAAACTTAACTGTTACAAGCATGTAAAATTATTAAAATTAGCCTATTATTTACGTTCCATCGCCAACAAAACCTTGACGAGGCGATTTTACGGGAAGGCAAACAAGGCAGCAAATTTTAGGGGGTGGAAAATTTTCCACCCAAATTTTTTTCAATTACTCTAGATGAATGTTTTTTACCTTACATTTGAACCAAACTTCCCACCACTTAGATGTAGCCTAAACTAATAACAGCGTCCAAGAAATGGTCCCATCCCAAAATAGTCTAAAAACACGTTAGGTTTCGGAACTCCACCTGAACCTTACTGGAGGAGCTCACGAGCGCTCCCCAGACTCTCTGTCATAGAGGGGAGGCAAATGTAAAACCGCCTGCTTGGATTACGTGGTCATTTTTTGTAGTCCGGTTGGTAGATCTCTGTGTACTGATCCGTCAGGGGTGGAGGGCTATTTATTTTGGTCGTCTAGCGCCAGTGTTCCACCCGAGCAAGCTGAGGTGCTGCACTGCTGCCAGGAAAAGAAATGTAGGCACGACTCCTTTACATCAAACTTTTACAGTAGCCTACGGAATTTTTGCTCAGCACATCTGATGAACGCAGCAAACCAAGGAACAAACAAGAAACCTTCCACCTATAAACAACAATTTCAAACTTAAAGGCTCTTTTGGCACAGCAGAGTGGTGAATTTTTTGTGAATGACAGGGATACTTCCACATCCAAGCCATTCAGAATTCCTGAATTAGGCTCAATTTTTCTCTGCATCTTAGGCCTAACCATGGCCTTGATTAAAAGGTATGCAAGGTAACCAACCACTAACCAGCCCACACACTTGTGAAAACAATATCACGGTTATCACCAAACCCTAAACACACAGTGGCGGTTTTACACATTTGCCGCCCCTCGGCACTAAGAAGGTTTCAGAAGTTTTCCGTCTTCATCTAGGGTATCTGGGGGTGCGCCGTGAGCTCCCCCAGTGGGGTCGGCTAGCACATTTGAGACTATTTTGGGACCGCGTCTGATATTAGCACAGGCGTCTAAGTGGCAGAAAGTTTGGATCAAAGATAAGTGGTCAAAATATGCCTAGAATATTAGAAAAAGAAATTTGTTCTTTGGAAAATTTGCCTCCCTAGCAAAACTGCCTTGTTAGCTTTCCTGTAAAACCGCCACTGAAAACACGTCGCCTGTTACTTTGCAGATGTATTTAACAAGTCAGTGCGAGAAGAAAAGAAAGCCAAGGGAACATTTTCACTGGACCGTTATCACACCATCAAAAGTGTTTTAAACATTTTCACATCAAATTGACCGAAACTTTACGACCACATTCCAGCCGACAGCAAGCTTATCCACCCAAATACGGCTTAAAAAAAAGTGGTTGACCTACATAACCATCTCAGCCCCTCCAAAACCACCTACGGTCAGTCCGTCGGCTGCTGACGACCAACGCCCCTACGGCTATCGAGTAGCGTCTGTAAGTACACGCGCTTCAGATATTCAGGAAGAGAAAAAAAAAAGGTAAAATAACACGTTTTGGCGGCCATGTTTGCCTGTGGCGTTTTAAGTTACCCGTTAGGATGTGCATCTTGTCTGGGGGAAAAAGAAGAACGATGGGCAACCTAGTTTCGCTGGGAACACGCAAACCCAGTCCAGTCGTGTGTTTTACTAGATGTTAGCACAAGGTCGTTAATAGAAATTTGTGCGAAAACACATTCTGAACACCTGTTATCTGCATGCGAAAGAAACACTCAAAGCAGGGAATTAACACGCAAAACTAAACAATTAAGAAAAAAACGGAAGCTGGTGTCCATATGTGCCAAGTACGGATTTTGTGTATGCCCTTTGCTAAGGCCGTTGGAAATTCCTCACTCCTTAACGTCCCTGCTCGTCTTTCCACCCACATTATTTTCAATTACTCTAGATAAATGTTTTTTACCTTACATTTGAACGAAACTTCCCACCACTTAAGATGTAGCCTAAACTAACAACAGCGTCCAAGAAATGGTCCCATCCCCAAATAGTCTAAAAACACGTTAGGTTTAGGAACTCCACCTGGACCTTACTGGAGGAGCTCACGAGCGCTCCCCAGACTCCCTGTCATAGAGGGGCGGCAAATATGTAAAACCGCCAGCCATTGGATGTCCGCAGGGCAGTAGATAAAAGTAATTAATTAGCATTGTTCTTGAAGTTATCGCGATCCCGTGCGATGATTGACGGTTTCTCGATTCAAAAAAATCAAAATTGTTCTATCAAAAATTTCAACCAAGGTTCAGAATTGAGCCAGTTCATTAAGAAAGCATTTTTCTTCAAATGGCATAGGGTATGGCTCTCCAAACAAATACAAAAAATTATAATAATAATGAAAAGAAACCGTCAACAAAATCACACATACACCTTCATTTTTTATTTAAAAAAATTTAATCAAGGCCAAATAATTGTAGTTAATTCCAAGGTTCTTTTGCATCCAAATGACCTGAAAACTTTTAGTTTTTTTTTTAGTTTTTGTGGTTTTGCTAACCCACGCATGTCTGAAAAATAATCTTCGGCAAAAATACCGTCAGCCTGCAAAACACCCTTATTGGTACACCCACTTCTCATTTGCCAGTGTAGGAGAGCCGAAGTTATTTCTAGCGTATCATTTTCGTTGTATGGCTTTTTTTTTATATATATACCGTTTTAATTGGCGGAGCGAGCGAGCGAAGCGTAGCCTACAACGGACACCAAATTGCAAAATGTTGGTTGGTTGCTCCGTTGGTTGCATATTTTTAGTCTGGGTGGAGCCCAAACGAAAGATCGGATTGGAATGAAATTTGGTACAACGCTTGATAGCCCAAACGAAAGATCGGATTGGAATGAAATTTGGTACAACGCTTGATACCCCAAACAGTATTGCTGAGCCCAAATTTGACGTAAATCGAACAATTATTACGGGAGAAATAACAAATTTTCGAATTTATTTCTAACACTCACCATTGTAAATTTGGAATCGTGAATAGTTAAGGAATTCCGACGACGCATACACCTTGCTGGTGGTAGTCAAGTGAACTTAAAAAAACACGGAAAATTAAATTTTCGTTTCTTCTTTCTAGCTGAGTGAGCATTTCTCATAGATTTTTAAGGAGCATTAACAAATATGGTACAGTCATTAAAATAAACACTAAATACAAATTTGAAATAAAGGTCTGTTCGCTCCGCCTACAATAGGCCCAAAGCCTGTTTCCTAATTTTAAAATAGAAAGTAATTGTGTATTTATGCTGTGAGAGAAATTTAAAAACGTACGATTAAAATCAGGACTTTGACTCAATTCAGTCATTTGCTTAGGCTTTTCCTATCTTTCAACAGCTAAATAAATATTCGGTCAGCTCGTCATCTGTACGTTTGCAGAACTTAAATTAATTTTGTAAAAACGGTGCTCACTTCTCAACGCGCCAGGTTACTGATTACCACACTAGGAACGAATCCTGGTTACACGTTGTACACCCTAAAGTTGATAAGAAAAGACGTCACAAATGCAGTTTCTATCTGGGTAGTAAGTTTTATAATACCTTGCCCTCTGAAATGAAACATGCTGATGTAATGACATCGTTTAAAAAGCGGTTGTTCCGATGGTTGCTTGTTCTAAACCCAATTAGCTTTGAAAATATTAGCTGCTCAATACCTCTTAAAAACTTTTGCATTCCCCGTTTCTTTCAGCAAAGTACGATTGTGTTATACTCTTGTTTTTTTTTTCTTTGGATTGATCAAGTACATTTTCTCCCTTATCTTTGTAAGTTTATCTTAATGCTTTTTACAGTTACATATACGCTTATTTTAACAAATTCTTTCTCGCATGTAGCCTAATCCTGCTTTTGAAAGTTGAATTTGTTGACTTTCAAAAGTTTTTTTAAAGTGTTTTTAAAAGTTTGTTTTGCACTTAGTGCGGTTCCGATCAACAGGCGGGCATCTGCTCTTGTGGTGTCTGCGTATGTCACTTTTAAACCATGTTTTGCCACTGTTCCGACAAAAAACTGTTTTTAACTGAGTTTTTTTTTTCCGATGCAATATACAAAGATAGTCATAAAAGTGACATATTATGACTATCTTCTGTATATTGTATCGAAAAAAAAAATCAAAGTTAAAAACAGCTTTTTGCCGGACAATGGCAACACATGGTTTTTAACCATATTTTCCGGTTATTACCGGCTAAAACTGGCAAAAACCAACAAGCCGCTTCATATACGCTTATTTTCACAGTAAAAGATATTCTTCTCACAATATCTATGCAAATTTTCAACAGACAGTTGCATAAATTTCCATAGATGTTGTGAGAAGAATATCTTTTACTGTGAAAATAAGCAAATATGAAAGGTAATTAAGAAGTGAATATGAATTTTCAAAGTAAACGATGTGACTTTTTCAAGGGGAGCTTTTATAATTTGCCAATATTTGACTATTGTATAGGGCATACTTTTTTTTAATTTGACTTCAAGTAATTTTTTGCCATATTTTTGGCCAATAGGGCAAAAAATGGCAAAAACAGTTTTTGCCGGGATGGTAAAAACCATGGTAAAAACCGGTTTAATCAATTGGTGGCAAAAACCAGCCAATCCTGTTTTTACGAAAGTAAAAGGAACGAATTTACAGACAAAACGTCCACCCTCACCAGGTGATACTGGCTAGGAATTTACACGGACAAACCCGTAAAGATTTGACAGTGAAACCAACAAATTGTTTAAATCTACAGTTTTAATGCAGTCTTTTATAGGTTACGGATTCACCACTGTAAAACATGACACAAATAAACCTCATCGTGTCACTTCATCCGTTTGTATAGCAGCTTTTACCTCGTAACATTCACCTCCCGATCCCTTCGGCCCATACATCCTAAAACCATCAATGACGTCACAGGCGAACCAACAACTAATTGCTAAACGATCATCGTCGCAACAGGTACACGAGTGCGCGCGTGATGGTGAAAGTGACGCATCATTCGCCAAAAGATTTTATTATCATTATTTTATTCTTCAGTTGACCCCGATGAGATCAGCTGGAGCAGCCACGTGCGCCTTTTAACGCCCCTCTAGAGCAAAGAACTCTCCGTGGCTAGTCCGTGCCAAAGGAAATAAAGTGTTTGTTTGACTATAAACCAGTTAGATGAGGCAACCAAGTGTCATACCCATATAAAAAGGCCTCAAACAACAGCGTGGTTCACAGCTTTGCCCGTAAACAGCTTCAAGCCCAACAACTCAATCCACCTCTTCTAAACCTTGGAAGAAAGTGCCTCGTAAACAATCCGTTCTAGCAGCAGGAACGACCGGGGGGGGGTCCTTCAATCATCAGATCAAAATAAAACGTATAAACGAAGAAAATTCTGGTTATTTATTAAGAAAACTACGTTAGTTTCTTTCAAAGCAACAAATTTGAATTTTTCAGTTCGCCCCCTGGCTAAAATTGCTGCCCCACTGCCGCCTAACAATAAAGTGATTCTAGCGTCGTCCCTGTCTAGCGGAATGGAGGAGCTTTATAGTTGTTAATACTATTATAGGACTTTTTAAACTTGTAAATACAAAAAAACAATTAATATCCTTTGCATACAGGATTTTATACAATAGAAACGCTAAGAATTTGAGATTTACTAAATTTAGTACAAATTCTTGCACCAGATGTCATTGTTAGGCTCAAAGTGTGTTAACCGATTTAGCTTTTAGCCCATGCGTACGTTTTTTAAATATTTTCCCCTTAAAAGAACAACCATTTTCAAAAAAGGCAAAACATACCATCGGAAAAATCCACAAGTTTTAACTGCAGTTAAAAGGACGTACCTTCTTGACACTATATTCGAGCATCCTGCGCAAAATAGCTTTTGCAACATTCGTATAGGTTAGCGTGTATGTAGCAAAACCGTTTCTCACGAAGAAAAAATAAGAAAACGAATGCCTTTGAACATTTCCACGCGTGTGAAGTAATGTTGCAAAACAGCCCAACGGGAAAGCCAACCGGAAGAAACGTACCTTTAAAAGGACATACCTTTCTCACTATATTCGAGCATCCTGCACAAAATATCCTTTGCGACATTTACATGTTAGAGTATAACCATCTCTCACGAAGGACAAATGGGAAAACGAATATCTTTGCAACATTTACACGCATCTGAACTGATGTTGCAGAACAAGAATGTACCTTCAACACGCTTTGCTAAAAATGGCGTTTATGGCAAGAAATGCTAAATATAAATGTTGCAAATTCTGGTTTTGGAGGGGGGGGATGGCTACGTCACTACGTGAAAGCAGCGAAAGAGTAGCACCGTCCTTTTTAACCTGTCACACATTCGTAACAATTATTCAAATAACTAC
Organism: Lithobius niger; assembly: GCA_023313725.1. Lineage (NCBI taxonomy): Eukaryota > Metazoa > Arthropoda > Chilopoda > Lithobiomorpha > Lithobiidae > Lithobius > Lithobius niger. Next base: position 7,713 of record JAHWFP010213596.1, read on the forward strand.
CAATTTTAAAGTAATTGAAGCACTTAATCATAGTTCGTAACAAACCATCATCACTTTAATTTCTGCTATCCTACTCTACACGCATCGCATCGAGGCAAAATCGTTTTGCAATTAAAGTGGCCAGGCATTTTGAATAGGTAACGTTGCATGAAACCCACTACCAGGCTCAATAATTACTTGGCATGACTCAAGCAGCCAGAGCGAATTTAAATTTCACTCCAGCTCCCACAGGTAATCATTAAGTGGCAATTAGTCATTAAAATGCTTATTCAGTGAGAAAGCATGATATTTTATTTCGCTCAGTTGAATCGGGCGCAGATTTGACCATGATGAATTTGCCAGGTGGCTTTCACCTCGCTAATCCCGAACGTTGTGCGTATGAATTAAAACATTTTATAAAATTGGATGGGGTTATTAACTGTTCGAAATAGTGTACACTGGATTAGTTTCAAAAGTGGATTACTAAAGATTACCATGGTTTACTAAATACCAACTTCTGAATTATTTCTGAATATCATGGAATTGGAATACATCTGATAACCCGAGTTTTACCAAAGACCATTGGATTAATAATGGTTTACACGGTAATCTTAACTTGGATTACCACGAAGGGGTATTAACTGGTCAAAATAGTGTACACCGGATTACTTGAAAACGTGGATTACCAAAGATTACCATGGATTACTAAAAAAAAACCTCGGATTACTTCGGAATACCTTCAGAATGCCTCAAAAGTGGATTACTAAAGACTACCATGGATTACTAAGTACCAACGATTTACTTAAGAATACCAGTGATTATACTTCTGAACACCATGGAACACATTCGGATCGGATAACCCGAGTATTACCGAAGACCATTGGATTAATAATGGTTTACACAGTAATCCTAACTCGGATTAACAAGATTAGACTGTGTGGGAAACTTCAGATTACTGGATTACTACAATGAATACTTCAGATTTACTTCAATATTTGAATAAAAGTTACCTCCTCCGTGTAAATGAAATGCCACACCCTTAGGCTTATTAAAAATTGTTCCCCACAAATTAAAACATATTCCCAAGAAAAAACAGCCTTTACAACATTTATATAAATATGATGGATCGTTGTAAAATCGAAATCATGATAAACACGAGAAACGGCGCACAAATGAAGGAAGCATCTGTAAACGGCCTTTGGATTAAAATCCCATGACAATTTATCGTAACATGTGACAATTTACTGGCACATAAATACCAACACAGCTTATTACATTTCTTCGTTAAACTGGGTATTAAAGTAGTATTCAACTGTTTGTTTAAACTGTTTCAATGATGCTTTTTCAACGTTGTTTTTTTCCGTATCGTTGGATTCAAGCGCACAACATCAAATTTTAAGACAAGTAATCTCTCTTAGGAATTCCTCACCGAGACAATCCCAACCTTGACACGCTCGTAATCCCATTAAGATTTAACAAAAACGTAAAACTTTTACAAAATTCATCCCGCTGGAACTAAACGAATTCACTCAGCGTGTAGCCGTAAGTTGACACTTTTACATCAGTGACAGCATTATAGGCAAAACGACCTAGATTTTCACTCAGTCTGAACTTGTTATCATTCAAAGCCATTTTCATTTTTCACTCCGGTACGCCGTCTGTCTGGAAACACTCGGACCAAAACGGAGGCACGTGCTAGCGAACCACTCAGGCGAAAAATGTCGCTCGCGCACTTAATCGATGGACGTTCGCTCGTGGTCATTAAAAGGGCGGGGCAATTAGAGAAGCACGTGCGCATAAGACATTTTTTTTTACACCACCGCGTCGCCCTTGGCTGTCTCACCACGGTCCCACGACAATCAGCGTTTCACAGGTCGTGGCGTGGTGCTTTCAATGGGAAAACATAGTCGATGAATTGGACTTCCGTAGTAAGAGAAAGTATTCTTCAAACTGGTGACTTGGAAGAAAATTATTTCGATAGCTTAGTCCGGGGTCCAACTATGCTGCTGTTAAAGGGATATACGTCCCAGCCGCCATTTTTCTCGATCCACCAAATCAAGTACGGCCCCAAAGGTCTATTTCCTTACCGTTAGTCAATCCTTCGGTAAAAATCCGTTTTAAAATGCGGCGTCTAGGAGATTTTCTGTTTGTTAACTTTATTTACTGCGTCCTGCAGTATATGATCCTTTGCGCGCTTACGATAATCATGACGTTTTATCTCTGCGTGTGCATGTACTAATTTTTACATAATTACCATGAGATCAAAAATCTAAAAGACTAACGCGGTGAAAATTAAAATTAATTATTCCAATAGATCGCCGAAGCAAAATTATAAGACACTAGCCTAGAAAATTATAAATTGCGATATTAAAATACGAGAATCATTCCGGTTTGTGACGACACAATCTTGAACTTGATGCTGTTTCGTGTACTATTCCCAAAGCCAACCGAGACAGCAGCTACGTTCCTCGCTGCGAGGAATGCAGCTCCCACCCCAGCCAAACCTGGCGCTGGCTGACTGCTATAAGGCAGGCCGGGTGTCCCTTAAACCATGCGCAATGGCTGTTTGCCGTGACGTCACCATGAGTTAGCCAATGACGAACGAGAACAACGGCTGTTTGGCCGTCTGATTGGACTAGCCCAATCACGTGATATGCACGTCACAGCAAACAGCCATGGCGTTTGGTATAAGTACCCACGTTGCATATTAGAGGGTGGCAAGTTGAAAAAAAAGTTGATGAGTTAAGCCCCATACCCGTGTTTTTTAAAGGGGGGGGGGGACTTATTATTGCGATGGCCATCTTATAACAATATCTTGGCTTCAGTGGATCCAGTTTGGTTCAGACTATTTTGGATTTTAACCGTCTGTTGCGTGGTGTTGCATTAAAAATGACCACGCCACTTCTCCGCAAAGAAAAAAAAAGTCCAGTGGTCAGCGTTCCCACACCTCCAACCCAAGCGAATGCTGGTTCGAATCCCACGACCAACCCAACATTATGGTACTTAAAAAAAAGTACCAGAAATTAATTCGCGCAACAGAGGGTTAAAGGTACATGCATCCCTGTTGTCTTTCCTGTACGGCTCAGGTTTACATTAGTTCAAACGTATATAAATGTTGCCAACACAGTCATTTTCTTGTTTTTTTCTCTCGTGCGAGATGATTTTGCAACATTAACGCTAATGTATGTATATGTTGCAAACGCTATTCTCAACGGGTCGCACGACATACGGAAGGATGTATGTGCCTTTAAAATAATCTTTCAGGATTCCTCATTTTTTGTTGTATCATGTATCAAAAACCGAGAGTGTAAATCCCTGAATTCTTTATATCACAGTTTAATTGTGCTATGCTTGTGTTTTATCTAGCTCTTGCCTTTATAATTTTATTTTAAAGGTACTTGCATCCATGTTGGCTTTCCTGTGTGACTCAGTTTTGCGACATTAGTTCAAACGTATGTATGTAAATGTTGCCAACAAATTCATTTTCTTGTATTTTCTTTCGTGCGAAGAGATGATTTTGCGACATTAACTCTAACCTGTGTAAATGTTGCAAACGCTAGTCTCAACGGGTCGCAAGACAAACCGGAAGAATTTATGTCCCTTTAAAGTTTTTTAGAGTTTGTTTATTTATTTATTTTGATGGTTTTTCTCATGTAGTACCGCGCTGTTTTCTGGAAATTTTGTTAACATTTTCCTGACGTTTTTTTCCCCCTACTTTTGTGCCACCCTCAGGGCATCTGAGCTTGTGTGGTTGGCCTTGCCACTTTTCTGATTTTCTTTGTAGTATCTAACGACAACAATAATTAAAACAAGAATTTATGAAGTCGTATGGCTTTACCACAAACCTTGACGCACTTTGTCATGTTTCTTATTTCACTTAAAAACCCCGTACTTAGTGGAGCGTCGTAATTAAGTCAAGAACTTTACACAATTCTTCTAATTATCTTTATTTAAACAAAATGAACCAAACTGTTCCTATGAAAGACTATACATCTGAAATATGGAATAAAAAAGGAGTTATAGCCACCGAATAGCTAGAAAATCCACAAAATCCACAAAAGCCATCTAGAAACATTGTTCAGTATTTTTAAGCTTATTTTGCAAAACGATTCTAAAGTTCCTTCTGTTAGTCCTTACGCGTGAATCCGGTAGAAAACAGCAGATGTCAACTTTCATGAAGTTAGTAATCTTAAACAACGAATAAATTTATTAAAACCAGATTTCAACAAAATCGGCGATAATCTCACACGCCATTCAAAATTGAAAACTGCCCTGCATAAGTTCGGCAAGTAAACAATCCTACCCCTGTCGTAGCATCCATTCGTAACGAACCCCTGTCGTGTGATGGTTTGCCATTCTAGCTATGGCGTATATTAACAAAAACATCTTTCGATACGTGGATAAGATAAAAGAACCGGAACAAAACGGATCAATTAGATCAAAAAACCAAAGGGTTTCCGCCAAGCCTTTTTTTTTTATTTGTCGTTTGCATTCGTGATACCAAACGCCAAGTTCTTTTGCCAAGTTAAACCCACCGATTAAGTCTTCAAACGTAAGACTTAAACTGCGCAGTAAGAATTTTCATAGTTTCCGTTTTATCATCCGGCGAAAGGCTATCTGAAACCACGATTCATACGGCGGAAAATGTTGGCGGGAATCTTCGAGCATCCTGCGCGTATATAGCTTTTGCAACATACATGCGTTTGATAGAATGTAACAAAATCGTCTCATACGCGGGAATAAACAGGAAAATACAAGAGTTTGCAACAATTACATGAACTATAAGTTGCAAAACTGAGTAATACAGGAAAGCGAACATGGAGGCGTGTACCTTTAAGTAATGTTTTGGTAAGAGTTTGCCCATTTGGCTTTCCGTCTCGTAATGTTTTACTGCTGAAGAACAATTAAAGTGAACCAAAAAACATCTATTGTGACGTGTCCATTAAAACTACATTAAAAAAAAACAATAATAAATAATACGATAATTAAGTTCAAGGTTTTCTTTCACAAAAACACCAGAATTTTATTTCATTGTATTCAATTTCGATTTAAATGTTTATAATCGAGTAATTAGCCTTGGAATTCCTTCGAAAGCTTTTGACAGATGTCTTCCTTTTCTCTTCATTGTTATTTTTTTACGTTTACAGGGACAGACGGACGGCAAGATAGTATTTTAAAGGTGCGCCGGAATTACAGCTGGTTATCCTTGAAACCAGAAATGGCTAACCGATAAAATGCAAATTATCAGCTTGATACAACAACTGGATAAATCATGGGGCATGAACTTTTAAAAGAGCACAATGATACAGTACCGTGCATTTATCATCATATGTTAAAAGGGCATACCGCCTCCCTATTATGACAACACGCATAGAAATTATGATGAATCAAAAACGGAATACTTGAGAGAAGATACAATAAGGTATCCCCAGAAGCAGAATATTTTCAGCCGGTCTGCGACAAGCTTTTTGCAAACTAAAAACTGTCTGCGGGTGGCAGGAAGGGTGTGAAGATGGAATTTTGCATTGTGTAAAATTTTGAGTTAGGCCCATTTGGGTTTGAACAAGTCTCTTGCGACAAATTTTTGTCGAGACCTTTGTAAGTTGTTTTAGCTAAACAACTTGAGAACGACCAAACCTATCGTCATGACAATAGCACCATTTAAAAGCTCTCGAAAACGGTTAAAATGGTGTATTTGAACGTCAAAATCGGTCAATTTTGGGCGAAATTATCGCAAAAAGAAGACTAGACAGAAAAAAGTGCAGGATAAATCGTATTGCAACACTGCCAGCCGTACTGCGAGGTAGAGTCGCGCGTCGCTCTGATTCTGCTGCAGGGAAGGTATCGAATTCCAGTCTGGAAAAATGAATTTGGAAAAAGAGAAAAATATATTATATTCCTAAAATCTTTAACAATTTGCGAAAGAAATTTAAAAAACTGACTAGTAGGCTATTATTAAGGTGAAACAGAAAATAATAGTCTTTCTGAAAATATTTCAACTGTATAACTGCATTTTTAAAATTTTTTTAAATTATTTTTTATTATTTAAATGTTTTGTGAAATTCCTGTGCCTGAGTAAGTTGTTCGGCATTATACTTGTTTTACACTTTTGTGGTTTTTTTTTTAAATCTCTAACTGTAAATTGTCTGTTGTAATTATGTTAAATTGTTGACACATACAAGCTAATTTCAAAGCTTCGTGTCAACTGTATTTTTGATTTAGGATAATAAAATTTCGTAACAAAACAAAAACAAAAATTATATTCGATTATCCTGCACGAAATTGCTTTGCAACATTTACACAGGTTTTAGAGTGAATGCAGCAAAACCGTTTCTTACGAGGGGGGGGGGGGGAAGGAAATTGAACGTTGCAACATTTACGCGCGTGTCAATTAGAGTTGCAAAATTGAGCCGTACATGAAAGCCAACCGGGAGAAATGTACCTTTAAAATAAAGAATAACTCATTTATTTGTCATTAAAGGGTTATTCCTCCCAGCGCCATTTTTTTTCGATCTTCCACATCAATTGTGGCCCCAAAGGTCTATTTCCTTACCATTAGGTGCAAATCGTCTTATTTCACTTCAGTTTTCTAATTAAATAGGCCCAAAAATCAAATGATTACAAATGCGCTGAATCGAGGATGTGAGAGAGGGGGGGGGGGGGTCACAGCGTTTAATAAAAATGATTTATCGAAGTTATACCGCTTCCACAGTGGACCCCGAACACCGCGTGTCGTGTTCGGGCCCCGACTTGTACCCACACGCAAAACCTGACATCCTTCCTTCCATACCCCTTTTCCACACAACTGAACCCAACATCGCGTCTAAGTCCGGACTTTAATCGTTCTCTCGCTACAACATTTTCAGCGCTATCGTTGTTTCTTGCATCACTATTGCTTATTCCAAGCGTTAAAAAAAAAGTTTCCCTAAACACCGCGGGCCGTACTCGACCACACAACACGGGGTCGGGGTCGGAGTCGGCGTCTCAAGTCCTGACTTCGAGTAGGACTTGAAAGTCGGGGTCGGGCCCGGACCGGAGTCCATTCTGGAAATGTCAAACTCGGGTCCCGGGAGGATCGGACTTTTTCCCCAGTGTGGAAGGGGTATTATTGAAATGTTTAAACATACCGTCATACGTAGAAATACTGTACGTGTCTGAAAATACATATCGATAACCTTCACTTACAAGATGCCGAATATTAGTCACCAGCCCTCCACGAAGTCCGGCTCGGGAACCGTCCAGGATGCTGTCGACTGCTGGGGCCAATGACCTTATAAGCTGGCCTTCTTGAATGGCTCGGGGTCCCCGATTATCCGTAGCGCCTTACAGAAACCTTTTGTGAATCTGTAATGAACCTTAAGACTCAGAAATCCTTGTAGGCTACATCATTTTCAAGGTTTTTGCTCACACCCTTTGGCCCGCCCCCACCCTCACGCCCTCCCACCCACAGGATTTTGTTCATGGATTCTGCCGTTGTGGGCAGAAATTACCCAATCACGCGTATCGTACTAACACACTGAATTACAGTTGATTTGATGAGACCTCAAAAAAAAATTAGTCCAGAAATAAATCTCAAATTAAAAATAAAAAAGATTTCTCTAGTGAAATTGGCAAAATGACAAGACATTCTCCGACCGTCTTATAACGGTTCATTTCGTTCTGACTTTCAGGCAAGTAAATAAACGTGGGCGAGGCGACCACACGGAACCTGTTGCTCAAACCTTCGCCGGCACAAAATCCCAATAGCCACCAGCACATTCCCTTTTTCAGTAAGTCCAGTCAAGACTGGAAATCACTAAACGATGCATCGGAAGACATCGTTATGGACGGACGACCATCAATCACAAATTAGAAGCAACAGTGCAAAAAGAAATTCATGCCAGACTTGTTCGCCCGTTCGAAACCGGGTTACGTCATGCTTATGAAACCTAAATCCATTAAAGATTCTTATACTGCGGAACTTCTAGTGTACGATGTTCACTTATTTTCTTATTTCCAATTTACCATTATACAATTTACACCAAAGTTTTGTTTGTTTACTGTAAAAATAAATTTCAAACTTATTAAAAAATTAAACACTAAAGGTGGCAACGGCGTAATAGAGGTAAAAAAAAAACAGAAAAAAACAGCTTTTTTTTTGTTTTTTAGTGCAAAAAAATACCTTGAATATTTCTCTCTTTTCGTGAAAACCGGTTTTTTTTTAATCTGCAGTAGTTATTTTTTTATTAAATATTTAGTAAAATAGTGCAGCGTACTTGTTTTCCGGAAGTCGAACCGGAAATGAGCAGTTTATGGACGCTGTCTGCTGTTTTGTTGCCAAAAAGTGGCATTTTTTAAAGCCTTTTCAAATGGCACAAACATGTTCTGAACGATGCTATATCTCAACTAGCCCTCGGTTGCCAAGCTACATTTTCTCACTAGTGGGCGCAATCGTCGTAAAACATGGTTGTCTCCGGTCGTTCTTTACACTTGAATTGCTGAAAACGTATTTTTCAATATCTTTTGCCAGTAAATCATGCGTATATTGCTTTGATATTGGTTCAATCCCTACGAAATTTGGCAGATGTGTGCCCCACATATATACGAGGACCGCTAACCAAAAAAATTTACAAAAATATGTTTGATGGTACTGTTTCACACAATTCGGTCAAAAAGTGCATATAATTTATGCAAATTTTGGGTTTGGCTTGCCTAATAACTAACACACGGTTATTTTTTATAGGGAAAAGTTTGGTTAGTTGTCTTTCTTATGTGTTTTCTGCAATTTGGTTCTTGTTTCAAGCAAAAATTACAACAACAAAAAAAACGATAATTACAGTTGATTTCCATCTTGTGTCTAATTTGCATACTTTATGCTAGGCGGTCAATTTATTTCGAAATTTTCGAAAAAACCAACTGGATGTGTTTTCTGGTGTGATTTATAGTAAAACTACATGGTTGCTACATTTCTAATACCTAAAAAAAAAAGTGTGTTACCCCTTTGCCACCTTTTTTTTTTATTGTACTTCCAAATTTCAACAAATTCACCACGAAGCCATGGCTCGTATGTAGTGTACATTAATCATAGTAATTACAGCAACAAATTTGAAAGGAATTTCAACAAATCTGAAAGAGAAAGGAAAAACACTCAATATTTCACAGTAGCCTACAACAATTTCAAAAAAATAAGAAAAAACAATTTTAAACATTTTAGACCAGAGATAGATACGAAATGAGATAACGAATATTTTTAGCTGTTAAGTTAGAAGAACCAATTGTGTTAAAAAATTTTTGAGATGTTTGAAATGACAAATACTCCAAGTTTTGTCTGGTAGCTTATTGCGAATACTTGGTACATAGTTAGGTACCTTTAAGTTTTTCTCTAAATTTGGTTCTGGTCATTATTGGAAGAAAGGAAAAATTTTTTTTTTTGATATTTCTTATCCTTAATAGTGGCCTGTCGTCTATTTTATATGTCGAAATTTTTTTTTAACATAATGATATAATTGTATTGCTGTGTTATGTTTAAAATATTCATTTTTTAACCTTAAAGACGGGTTGCTAATTGCCATTCAACTTAAGTTTGCAGCATCTAGCGTCATCTGGCATTATCTAGTTCTCTCTAGCGCATGCTCGCATTCAATTAACGAATGCACAAAGAAATATCTTTGCACACAACAAACAAGCCACGTTCCTCCTTTTAAAATTCTTGATTAAAAACTTGATTACGTTCTCGTTCTCGGAAGTAAGCAGTAAAGATTAACGATATTGCTGCCACTATAGATTGCGCCACGGTAGAATATAAAGAATCTACCATCTAGTGGCGCAATCTAGTGGCAGTAATATCGTTACAGCTTGCTTCCAGGTGCACGAGGAAGAACCAAATTTTTACTCAATAGTTACAGAGGAACGAGGCTTATTTAATTACAGTATAGTAAACGTTTAGTTTTATTTATTTATCTTTTTTTCTGTATAGGTCTATATATTGCGCAAGTAGTGAGTCGGCTACTTTTGTTAAAGCAACATCCAGCCTGCCTTATAACCTTCCGCCTGCCTCACAACACCCACGCGACGATCACATCCGCGTATTTACCACAGCTATAGGTCAACTGAGACGGTAGCTTCGTTCCTCGCAGCGATAAACGTATCTGTCTCAATTGGCATTGCGCCTAATAGTCCAACCAGCGTGAACCCATTGATTCTGTCGTCAAAAACCGGGATGATTCTGCTATTTTAAAATCACAATTTATAATTTTCTAGGCTAGTGTCTTATAATTCTGCTTCGGCGAACTATTGGAATAATTAATTTTAATTTTTACTGCATTACCCTTCTAGATTTTTGATCTCATAGTAATCACTAGCAAACGATTAAAATTAATACGGCGCGCACACAGATAAAACTTCAAGGTCATTGTAGGCGCGCGATGCATCATATATATTCGGGACGAACGTAAATAAAGTTACTAGGCTAATATTCAACAGAAAATCTCCTAGACGCCACATTTTAAAATGGATTTTTAGCAAGGGAAAGACTAACGGTAAGTAAATAGACCTTTGGGGCCGTACTTGATGTGGAGGATCGAGAAAAATGGCGCTGGGAGAAATGTTTCTATAAAGGTGGATTGCCACCAAACGAAAGTTTGGAGCATCTAACGCCATCGAGCGCTATCTAATTCTCTCTAGCGCTTGCTCGCCGACAGCAAAGGAATGCGACAAAGAAATATCTTTTAACACAACAAACAGCCACGAGCCATCTGGATTATTGAGTAAGAATTTGGTACGTCCTCGTGCACCTGGAAGCAAGCTGTAAAGATTAACAATATTAATGCCACTAGATGGCGCCACGGTAGAATATAAAGAAAATACCCTGGCGCCATCTAGTGACGGTAATATCGTTAACCTTTACAGCTAGCTCCCAGGTACAAGAGGACACCCCAAATTTTTACTCAATAATTAAGGAGGCACGTGGCTTGTTTTGCGTGTTTAAAGGTAATTGCTTTGTGCTTGCTGCGAGAGAGAACTCAGTATGGCTAGATGCTGCAATATTAATTTCGTGGCAACCCGACTTTAAGGATTTAGTGACGTCCAAAGCATGCCGAGTTCAAGTGTCGAAAGTGCCTACGTCCCCAAACATAGCTCAACCAAGACAAAGGCTTGATTCGTCAGTCCACCTTGTTCTACAAGAATAATACGCTCCGTTTGACGTTTCAAGGAAAACCGTTAGATTAATTATTATCAGTTGTATATTTTTTTCTGTTCGTGTAATTGAGTATGGCTAGGAAAGAAAGTGATATTTGCCAATCGGTGTCGTTGTTTCCACGTCAAACAACATTCCACACAATGAGGAAGAAACCCAACTCAACCCGAGGTTAATGCGCTAAATTTACAGACATGTTGTCGTCAGAAAATTGTAAACACAATAGAACTGTATTATTACAGGTTTTGGTCAGCAATAGTACCTGATAATGCCCTATAGTGCAGCGTCATGTTGACGTCATATTGGCTACAAGGGGCACAAGATTAAAATGGAGGGTTAAACAACGGCATTTCTAGTCAAAGTAGGGATTCGAGAGCGGATTTCATAGGCTTAAAAACCGTTGTTTTCTCCAATCCCTTATGCTGCTAGGTTGTAATCGGAAAATAAAGATTCCACTTGCTTAAAAATATCAGCATCTGCCAACCAATCGTTAAAAATCGCGCATTATATGCCTAAGAAATCCAATCGTTAACAGCATTGTCTTCAGTAAGACGCCCTTCTTTTTCCCCTCCAGTGACCCTTGCAGCTATCCCAGTAACTGGCTCCAGCATAGAGTTATATACAATAATACAACGTTGTGTCACTGCTCTATAAATTGTCAGGATATAACCCCATGAAGCGCACACAATGGGATATCTATGGCAGACTATGGAAATGCTTAAAGATATACAATTAGGTATACACTAAAAAATTTCCAAATTAAGTTATTTGTCATTCTTCAATAATTATAGCTGCGTGAATACTAAAACCAATTACGGGGAAACAAAAAATTACAACCATAAAACAACTTCAAGATTATATCACAATACGTGAAAATTACTTTTTTACGCTATTTAAAATTATAGGAGTATTTCCAAAACAGAAATCGTCAGACAGACCAATATGTTGGATCGGCCATTGCCCAATGTGACAAACTAATGTTGGGCCAACCGTTGGATGCCAGCATTGGGCCAATGTTTAAAAAGTTGGCGCTGTGACATTGGCACAACATACGCCCTCAAATATTGCCAACATCGGACCAATACGTTGGCTCGGACATTGGTCAATGTGACAAAATCATGTCGTGGGACGAACCGTTGAATGCCAACATTGAACCAATGTTTAAATGTTGGTGCTGTGACGTTGGGCCAACCATTGGCCAACTGATCAATGCTATTTGGGGACTACTTACAAAAAGGTTTAAAAAAAAAAAAAGGCCTATGATAAAGAAACAACAAATTATTCAATTGCTGATCTAGGCTAATCAGTAAGATTCCAGTTTACATTGATTAATGTGTCATTCGTTCAAAAACTAAATTAAATTTTACTGCTTAATGAATAAATAAATGAATGGTATTAATGACATCGTTGTTAATGTTAAATGAACCCACGTGTGAAATTAAATAGTCTAAAATAAACAAAGGAAATTTTTTTTTTTTTATTTTATTTTTACTTTTTATAGTATTTTGATATAATTAACCTTAATAACATTATTGATTCCACATTTTTTTTTTAATATTTACTGGTGTGTAGTTATAGAATTAGTAACGTCATACATAGTATACGGTATGTTATACGTGGTTTATTGGAGTGATTGTTTAAATGTAATTCGGCGACTGTGCAAACTTAAAAGCCAGGCTTAAGTAAAAAAATTATAACTTAAAAATGAACTTGTAACATTAATAACTTGTGAATCAAAATTTTTGTCATTTTGGAAATTCCATAAGTTCATTGGGAACTATTAAATCGACTTCTGTGAATAAAATAGTTGTTAATTAAAGAAGAAAAAAATTAAACATTAATTTGTCCAAACTACGATCCAAGTAGCCAAGCCTATAATCCCCGAACAAGACTTCAAATTACCACCAGTAGGTCACAATTAACTGTACGACTCGGCATTCAACACGCTTTCTGGTACAGAACGATTGATAATCTGCACAATAATTTAGCCTAGAATGGCTCGAAACCACTTGACATTTTTTTTATTACACAATTTTGTTTATCCTGGATTAGGCTTAGTTCATAAAACCCATTAAAAACACAAAAACGCATTATTTCACGCCATATCATTTAAACTCTTCAACAGCGAGGCGCGAGCTCGCGAAAGATTTTCTAGCAACTTCCTTCTTGGCAGTTAGCCCTTTTTTAAAACCGTATAATTATCTCCGCCCAAAATAAACACGTTTTGTTTTCGGACACGAGTCTTTTGTATTCCCAACCAACTTCATTATGCTTACGGGCCGGAACAAACAGATAGAAAATAAGCAAGCCTATTGAAATTTTTGGCCTCCTTCGTTTTGGCTTGGCCTCCTTTATATGTTTACGGCGGCCTGCGGTCGTGTGGCGTAATAAGCGAGAGGCCGTTACAAAATAAGGAGGATGTGGTTGCTTCCATGAAATGTATTGAGGAACTAAAGGGGTGCGGTGGATGAGTCAAGGCGTAGGAAAAGGATGGGGGAGTGGAGGAGGACGTATGTTGCAGTTGTGTTCGGGACGGTGAAAATATTAATATGCTAATATCAATACTAACACGTTGTCAATCGTACACGTTACATCACTTTTGCCAGTGGCGTGCACCGGAGAGGGGGGGGAGGGGTTATTTGCCCCTGCCCTTTTCGAAAAATGGACTTTTTGTGCCCACATCTGGTGGTGCGGCGGTGCCTCCGAAGGGCCTGAAGGCCTTAAAAAGAGCCCAAACACCGCTAAAAAGGGTCAGACGACAGTGAAAAAAAGTCCCCAGAAGAAGAAAAAAAACCGGCTATGCTTTTTTTACAAAAAGTTGCCCTTTTGCCCTCTCAGACCCCCTAGAGAGTAGGGGCACCCTATTTTTTTTTTTTTACTATCTGTGTACGTTTTTTGGCCTCTTTTCTTTCTGGCGGTGGCTCAGAAAGGGCCTCTTTTCGTCCTTTCTGAGCCACCGCCACACCAGCAACCACCAAGCCCCCCGCCCCCTCCCTCCGTTTACGACCCTTGCTTAGATGACCTCCAAAACTATCAACATAAACTCACGAAAATGCTGATTTCCTAGCCGTGATATCATACTTATCGAGAGCGACGTGTTCACTTTGGCTCTCTATTACAGTGAGACATGACAGGAACAATATTATTCCCGTTTTAACTAATGCCTTCGCTAACTTCTCTTCCTCATTTCTTCCCTTAACTTCAACTGTAATAATCGCAGCCACAGCTTAAGTTACAACAGCATGAAGCACAGTGGTGCCTATCCCCCTTCCCCCCGTTTCAAAACGGTACTCCTATATTTCCGACGGACTAGTCCCCCCTCCCCCCACAAACACACACACACTTTCGGCCATGTTATTTTCACACGCTTTATTTCTATCTCGTCATAACAGTCGGGTTTTGCAACAGCATTTACTCTTCTGTTTCGTTTTCAATCAATATTCAACTGTGCATAAAATTATAAATACTAAAACGTATTTTTTTTATTGTATTTTTTAGATTTATGTGTTGTGTTGACTGGTGACGGGGTACGTTGCGTGTGGTGACTGGTGGTGTGCTGTTGTCACATAATAAATACATCTATATTTGTCCACTCCCCCCCCCCCCATGCCAGTGAGGAGTTGCTTTCCCTCTGGACATCACTCGTGGAGCACGTAGTGCAATATAATAAGCAAGTCCATGGTTACATGGTCTCTTTTCTGAGTGCGGCCCTCCTTGGAATCATCGGCCTGGGCACATTGTTTCGGCTCCATCACAGAATTGCTTAAGTCTGGACATGACGTGTGGGGGTGGCGGGCTTTGAATCCAGTGGCTCGGCGTCTTCGTATTTTTTCTTATTATTATCCCCTTTACCTTTCAACTAAACGATACCTAGATGACACTTTGAAGGACGAAAAAAATGGTGAGAAAAATAAATGTCAACATCCATACGTGTAAAGCACGGCTTAGGGACACCACACAGAGTACGAAATCTGCCGAATACACAACCAAATAGAAGTTATATTTTGTACTGAAAGACAGACGATGGTATCATAAATCCCTTGGGAAGTCTGTTTCATCCAGTCATTAACCAGACCCCCCCCCCCCCCCCTATTCCCATGGTCAAGTGTTGACGCCTAGATATGACCTTGCAATGTACACATCACGTAATCGATGTAGGGGCGTATGCCTATATACACAGGCGCGCTAATCAGCAAGTGACATAGATACTCGTGGTAAATTAATTTCCTATGCCACTCTTCTGATCATGTGAAGACGACATAGGATTCTCTACTGTAGGCTACACTACCATTTTTAATTCACGGCCTATACTGTACCACGGAAATTAGCAAGCAAGTCATGCAATGTAAAATGGCCACCATGCCACAATTCGAAAGAGGATTCTTCGTGCTCGACAACGCAGGAAGCACACAATGCACACACTGGGATGAAACGTCATGATTATTGTAAGCGCGCAAAGAATCATACACGTGTAGGACACAGTAAATAAAGTTAACAATTATTCAACAGAAAATCTCCTATAGACGCCACATTTTAAAACGGATTTTTTACCAAGGGATTGACTAACGGTAAGGAAATAGACCTTTGGGGTCGTACTTAATGTGGTGGATCGAGAAAAATGGCGCTGGGAGGTATATCCCTTTAAAATGTGGCGTCTAGATTTTCTGTTAAATATTGGGGAACTATATTTACTGTAACCTACACGTATATGATCCTTTGCGCGCCTACAATAACCTTGAAGTTTCATCTGTGTGTGCGCATGTATTAATTTTAATCATTTGCTAATAATTACCATATGAGATCAAAAATCTAAAAGACTAATGCGGTAAAAATTAATATTAATTATGCCAATAGATCGCCGAAGACAATTATAAATTGTGATGTTAAAACAGGAAAATCATTCCGGTTTGTGACGACACAATCTTTAACTTGATCCTGTTTCGTATACTATTCCCAAAGCCAACTGAGATAGTAGCTACGTTCCTCTCTGCGAGGAACGCAGCTGCTATTTCAGTTGACCTTGGCGATGGTAACAAGCGTGGAGGCGATTTGCGCGTGACTGTTATAAGGCAGGTGGAATGTCCCTTAATTCCAGTATGATGACATCTAATTAATTTTGTATGTACGACTAGGAATCGTGATACAGACCGGACAATCGCTTGTTGATATGTCCCGACTCTCAAAACAGGGCTCGCTGTTACAAGTTGGGGACAGGATGCAGGTCGAAAATTTGAAATAAATCGGGGAATGTAATCCCACCATGTGTCAGTAACATATTCGAATCAATAAGAGGGGGGGGGGGGCGAAAACTTCTACCAGGGAGTGATATTTTCTGAGGGAAGGACAGCATCGATGACAATAAATAAATCAAGTGTTGGACCGCTTATCACCCTAGTTGCAGATTAAATTGATAACGATGTCAATCCGTGTCCCCCAAGGTACACAAACTGTTGTTTGGTCAGCTGACGGCGTTACGTAAAAAAGATAAGCTTTAAATTGCATCCATTGTTAATCAGCAGAGCTGAAAACTTTAAACATTAAAGTCTCAGCAAATGTCCTCCTAGTGTAGAGCTACGGTTTGCTGAATGTTGGCTTTCTTGCGTGCCACCCCAATTTAAAACATTCAGTCAAACTAGGTAAAAATCGGGGTTAGAAAGTTTCCTCCGGGATCTCCGGTATGCCAATTTCTTTTCTAATGTAACAGGACTCGTTCGTTGTCTCAATCTTTTAAGCATACTGCGAAAAAAATACGGTTTGCAACACCACTTATACAGGTTTGAATAAATGTAACCAAACCGTGTAGGAGAGAAAAGCCAACATGAAGTACACGATACGCAAGCCAAGCACCCCACAACAACGGTAGGCCGACTATGATTATAATAAGTTTAGCAATGCAAGCAAATTAAGGCAGACTTCTTCTGTCGAGGTAGGAAGAAAGAATTTGCTTTTCTGCTTCAGCGATGCTTACGGGATTTTTTTTATTTTTTTTTTATTTCTTTGAGCCTGAAGTAAGTCATCATTTTTTTTTTTTTATTTTTTTTAGCAAAATACTGTACGTACGCTCACAAAAAAGGGCATTTACAAAATTGCAGTATTAAGCATTTGAACGCTGGCGAAGCTAAGAAATAAAAGCTGCAACTTTTTTTAATGTGAACTAACTTTTAGGGGGATGTGGGTCAGTCTCTCGGACTCGAACCGGTATTCTCGTGGTTTGGAGTCCACGACGCTACCCACTGGGCTATGATTGTCGAGGTCCCAGACAAATGTTCACGTTGTGCATTGTGTTATTTATTCGAAGGTAAGGAACATATCCAGGGTAAAGGATTACGCTTTTAAAAACCCAAAACCATCTTCGTATGCACAACATTTTAGTAGACTGAGAATATGTCGAAACTAGAGACACACATCCATCGAAGAAGCAATTTCTTTCACGATGCGCACTTCATGCGTTAACGTTATCGCTTTTTTGTGTTTGTTTGTTTGTTTGCTTGTTTTGTTTTAGTATGAT
Organism: Lithobius niger; assembly: GCA_023313725.1. Classification (NCBI taxonomy): domain Eukaryota; kingdom Metazoa; phylum Arthropoda; class Chilopoda; order Lithobiomorpha; family Lithobiidae; genus Lithobius; species Lithobius niger. Next base: position 25,376 of record JAHWFP010213596.1, read on the forward strand.
CGAGATAATACTCAGGCATTAAATTCCTAATTTGTGAAGCTGGAAATTTACGGTGTTTCATAAAGATGAAAACAATCAGCTCACCATGTTTCTAATAAGCATAATATTTCTTTAAAATACCAGGAAAGTTACACTGCTTTCTAAAAAATAAGCGTGCTTTCTAACAAAAAAAAAAATAAGCGGGGACAGCTACTACCTCGTCGCAACCAGTCTTCTGTGCACTTCTGCCATTGCTGAGGCGCACACCTCTCTATCACAGCGATCTCTATTATAGTGTATAATCTAAAAGTAGTAAAAATCACAATTGCAGTTTAAAAATGCGTTAGCTTTTAGGCCTAGTTTTCGATTTTAGGTTTAATTTTTACCTGCCGATTTAATTTCGTACTTAAGTAGCACCTAACTCAGAATAATGGGTTCGCGTGTAGGCTATATTCATTCATGCAACGCGGTGTCGAGACTTGACGTTGCCGTGACCCAATGAGGAATCTTTAAACTATTAGATGCAGGCATGTTAAATGCGACGATCACATGTTATTTCACTGAGTTACGTCGAAAAAGTCTATGAGTAAAATTCTTACTGTCGACTCTTGCTACAGGAAGCAAAGATGTTTTGATTTGCCGTGTTTTTTAAAGTTCACTTGACTACTCTTAAAAACGGCGACAGACGGACAAAGTCTTCGCTATTGTCTCCCCAGCCGCTTCGGCTGTATAGAAGACTAAAAGCGCAATTTATAGATTAATAGACCCAGAAAACAACACGTAGGCCTACAGGCTAATTTGCGTATTGTATAACAGGCTCACTGACTATTTACGACAGTGTGCAATTGAGAAATATAGTAATCGCAAATACCGCAAATACCGCAATGAAGCAAATGCATATCACGATAACATATGTCGATCATAAAAGAGCAATCCAACTTTTTAACATACATTCAAACAGCAGTTTCCTTCCTTGGGCACTGTTTGCTTACGAAACTTTACTGGAGCCCGAACATGCTTGGTCGTCTCCACACCTTTTACGTATTAACACCGGCTGGCCATCAATTACCACGGTGCCATATCGACCACAAACTGAACAAAACACCAGAGCTTCCGCGAGTTGATTTTTTTTTATCAGCTTTAGAATAAAACGAGTGATTAAGAAAAATTACCGCTACTTTTAAATAGGCAACACGGATTTATACCCCGTTTGCATTAAGAACTGGTATGGTCGAATACCGAGGCTTAAGTTTTTTGACGCGCTCCCAGCCGTAGCCATGGCGCCAGGAGAGACATGGACAATTTTGCTAGGTAAATCCCATCGGAAACTCCTCGGCTCTTTTACATGTCACAATCGACATGATCACGAGACATCACAGAGCCCTTGTCTTCCCGAAAAGTGGTACCAAGGAGAAAAATCTGTGTGATAAGTACACGTGGTGATTTAACAGCAGTGGTGATATAAACGTGAGCAGCATCACCTCTTTGCCAATTTTTTTACTTTTTTTTTTGGGGGGGGGGGAAATTTCCCCCACCCCCGACAAAAAAATTTACTAATGACAGGCCTATTGTTTTTTTTTGGTGGGTAGGACGAAGTCCTTCCCGCCCCCCCCCCCCCCAAAAAAAATAATTAAGGCCATTGGGCGGGTTGGGGGGGGGGGGTTGATCGAAGTTGCCCCAACCAATAGGCCATCCAGTTGAAAGAACGCGAAGATGGTATCATTATTAAAACCATTATTACAAAACGCACGATACGGATCCAGAAGTTCGTCTGGCAGCAAGCCAACAAAGTCGGCTACACAAATTTTCAAATATAAATTTTGACTGACATTTAAAAGGATTTTAGGCTACAAGTATAAAATAAAGTTTTTACAATTAAAATAAATTTCCGACAAGCCACGCTAAATCAGTATAATTATAATTGCTTGCTGATCAACAGTGTGTCATGTCACTCATTCATATTTTTATACTCGTTAATTTTTTTTTAACAACGCCTCCCCCCCCCCTTCCAAATTTAAAAAAAAATGGCATAATTCATAACATGATTTGTTGGCGTTATGAAATACACAACTTTTTCTAAAGGTGGAAGGGATCTGCATCATCACCGACCTTCAAACAGACAGGAGCACCTACCCACCCGTATAAATCACGGGTATACTTACATTGAACAGAACAATAACGGTACGTTTTGCAAATCGAAGTGACAATAGGTTATTCAAACGTCCTCTCAGCACTTAAAATGAAAATGTCTAGCTGTAATACAGACTACGATGGTTACAGTTAATCTCAACCAACAAAAGCTTCACGGATCAAAACTCACGAAACCACGTGTCAAAACTCACAATACAACGGTAGGCCGTCGGTCGCTCCTTTTTTTTTATCCAGCACCGATATCTCGCAAACTCTTAAAACTCGAATCCACCCGAAAATCGTACATACATAAAATTGTCTTACCTTCCAATTGCTAACTTATCCATTGGGATCAAGAGTTGAGCCAACATGTTTAGCACCTAATCCACAACACCAAACAAACCCCGTCACACCACCAACTTTTCCTGCGTGTTTTCAGCCACTGCCTGCGTATCCTTGTATGCCAATGTGTCAGAGAAGGGCTGTCGACTCGCTAGCACCAATCTTGCTAGCTCGAGTCCGCCGTAAACATGACGATAGAGCCAAAGGCGATGTACGCAAGGTGCACAACTCTGCTGAAGTGTTAGCCGCGAGCAGAACCAGGAAAGAGCACGGGTAAGACCACATTCAATGAAAAACTGTCTGTCAAAAAAGCATCTTCTAAGCCTGAAGGTTTGATGCGCTCCCAGGCAACGAAAAAGCGCCAGAAGCGAAAGGGACAATTTTTCAAGGTAATTCCAACCGGGAATTCCTGGGATATTTTACATGCCATCATCGCCATGAGCAAGAGGCATCACAGAAGCCTTCTCTTCCCGAAAATGGTAGTTTTTACGTGGTCAGGGTGGGGAAGGGCGTTAAACGATACCCGTTTTAGTCACACAGTAACTAAAATGGCGAAATTTTAAAGAACTTCTTTGTTGTTATTAGGGACCACGAACCCGAAGTGGGTTATATCTGCCCCACGACGATCTGAGAGGGACAATTTTGCTGGAGAAATCCAAACGGAAAACTCGGGATATATGACATGCGACAATCGACATGAGCACGATGCACCACGGGGTCCTTCTCCTCGCGAAAATGCCAGAGGCCGGTCAGGGTCGAACCCGGACCTGCCAGACAGAAAAGGATCATGCTAACTGCTTGACCACCTGTTAAAAAAAGGACGAAATAATGGAGCCAACATGTCTTTGTATACCAGTTCAGCCTCCACTGTTGGTGACTGTATGTATACAATGTAGTGTATGTGAAAAACGAACAAACTTAAATTACCTTACGGCAGTTAGTGATTGGGTGACAGGCGACAGCTCAGAAAAAGCTGTATACCTTACACGCTTGCAATACGAGTACAACACACAGTGTAAATTTTCAGTATTTTGCCTGTCAGGATTGCTTGATGACGTTTGTGATTTGAGGATCGAAACGTCTTATCTTTAGTGTAAATTGTTTCTGAACTTTAAT